>JAHDVE020003457.1:0-59456 GCA_022606495.2 Halesus radiatus
AGTTTTGTAGTATAATAAGTTTTTTTGTCCAAATGTTGTGTTTGTGGTTCATTGATGGATATGATTTTGACTCTTGAAATCTAGTGTTTCTAACATGTGTGATTGTTGTTATTTCTTGCTTTTTTTTAAATTTATGAATGTAAAGTAGTCTTTTTTTAGAGTATAATTGTTTTATTGACATAACGTTATTTTTTTTTAAGATTTCGTCGGTGCTAGGTCTTACAGAGACTTTAAGTATAATGTTCGTGATGGCTTTTTGTGTTCTGATAAGTAAATTAAGAATATTATCATTAGCACTGCCCCATCCGATAATACCATATTCTCATGGTGATTGTCAGAGTCGTGTAGATCTTAATCAAATCTTTTGTAATGGGGACATTCTTAACATGGGATTGTATATCTATATTTTCTGAATATTTATAAATCCACCAACACTAATGCTGCAGCAAGGCTCATCATCGGGGCCTCTAAATATTAGCAGATTTCAGAACACCTTCGTAACCTTTACTGGCTTAAGTTCCCCGAAAGAATCCAGTACAAACTGTGCTGGTGTTTAAATCCACAAATAAAATAGCCCCACCTTACATCTACGCGTATACGTAACGAGCTATGCGTTCCAAAAAACATCAGTCTAAGGCAGTCAACTCTTAGATCAGCATAATCATTGGCTATCGGGAGGCTCATAGAAACTAAACGTAAGCCAAATACTAAATTTGAGGATCGCGCTTTTGGGGTTCCGGGTCCTAAGACTTGGAATAGACTCCCGGGGAAATAAGAACTAAATTAAAAACTTACCTCTTCAGACTTTCATATTCTTAAATTCAATATACGTGGTAGTTATTACACGTATCTTATTAACATTGTTCGAAGCCTCACACTCCAATCCGTTTCTTATCGAGGGACGAATAAAATTTAGGAAGATACATTTTAATCAAATTCCCGTACTATATCACCCATTATAAAATATGTTTTTTTCTTTCCTAAAATCGAGCAAGAACGTAAATAATTTTTAAAATAAATACCAGAATTAAATAATATCTCCAATAACGTGTCCTTTCTAATATAATGTCATCTCCGTACAGAACAGTATATACAGTTCGCTTATTAACGGTGTTTATCTCACGTGACTTACCATTTCACTAATGGTCCTGTAAAATATTTTCTTCCTATACATAAAATTAATAACCTGTGTATATTAATGTAAATCAAATTTAATAATGTTATTATTAATATCTGCGGGTATTTTAGTTTTTATTTAACTGCTGTTTTAAAATGGCGAAACGGCTGTCACAATAATACAAACAAAAATACCCGCAGAACTTAATAATAACATTATTGAATTCTATTTATATAATTTTTTTTTAAATATTAATTGGCGTTCTACGAAATAAACACAAAAACAATTAATATTTATATTAACGTGGCATCACGTGCATGGGTCAAATGCGTTGTACATATAGTTTGGTATTACAGATCAATGAACCGGTGATGGTAATTTGTTAGCCATAAGGAGTAATAACAGATTATCTATAGTTAGTTATAAGACAGAGCATTAGAAAAAAAATGTTTTCACAGCGCCCTTGAGGTGATTTTTCACAAAAACGGCGCTATACAAATCATCCAAATATTATTATTGTTACTTCTTCTGCTTCTACGCTATTTATTGCAATTAAAAAGATTTTTCTTATTGAGAGGTGAGCCTCTAAAGATGCTTTAGGCTTATTTTTTTTCTAATGTTTAAGATATTAATAAAAGTCTGAAGCCGTAAATGATTTTTTACGCTGAACTTCCATTACTCTTCTTAGTATGTGGAAAGTAATGTCATCTTCTTTGAAATCGCCAATTTCTGAAATGTCAGTAAATCTTACAACATATTTGAATAACAGCGTATACAACATTTCGCACAAATGTCTCCGTTTTATTTAATATTCGAAATACCAACGTGAGAATGTGCTTGCTGACTGCAGGTTGATGCATTTCGTTGAAATCCACAGCACCTGCATATTCTCCTGTTCAATTAGTGGGAAAGGGGATGTGCCAAAGATAATTTCAAGATTACCACTTGTTCTGTGTTTATGTGAACAGGGAATGAGAAATTAAAACTTATGTTGAAAATTAAAACAATCAAAATTGAATTAATAAACTAATAAAGCTAAGCTTTTACTAAGATTTTGAAGAAATGAATTATAAATATCTCTCCACTAAGCTAAATAATTCACTTCCACCGGTCATTAAAAAAACTGAAAAGGCAAATTATTCCAAAAATCAAATCAAAACCTGACTCAAAGAAATCAAAGAAGAGGAGTTGTCCAACATCTTGAAAGGACTTCCTAGGAGCTTAAAAACAATCAGCTTTTAAATAAAATCTATTTCGCCTCGGCACAGGAACCCCTAGTGAGGAGGACTAAGGAAAACATTACATAATGTATTATTAGCTTTGTAAAATTTTACTAACTAAATGAAAAAAATATATATTGAAACTAAATAAATTAATTAAAAAAATATATATCAAAAAAAAATTTATCTAACAACTTTGTACACACCATTTTATTAGAGTTTAAGGCCAACAGTCGCAAATGGACATTCGTCGGCGAAAGCAAATTGTTTAAAAAGTGGCGTGCATTTCTCTATATTCAAAGGAAGGCTGTTCGTAGTTTTTCTAATTCGGGTTAAAATGATGCATTTTATTGTCATCTTAACTGAATAAATTAGCAAATTGCCTTTAATTACCAAATTTATGCAAAAATTCGTTTTGATTATTAACATGTTGTATATTTATTTCTGTATTTTAATTTATTTTTATTGTGTGTCTTTTTAAGGGTAGGAACAGCTCTTAAGCCTTTTTGGACAACTTTTGGCCATTCATGGTATTCTCTACTAGGTACTTGGTATTACATACATGGTATTCTACACTAGGTACTAATCTTTCCAGAAAAACTCGAGGTTCAAAAAAAAATGATATTCAAATATCAATGGTCATTTTTAGCATTCATGTGGATAAATATTAAAAACTGGATAAAACTTCATCAAACAGCAACAAAAATTATTTTCTAAATGTGACATTTGAATTTTTCTATAACTCTCCGCTGCCATTATGAAATTTAAAAAAAAAACGTTTAAAAAATAACAATTAATGTTTACTGATTGTAATAAAAAAATATTCGGTACAAAATAGCATTGCAATATTTTTATCCTCTAGCCGGTAACACAAAAAAAATCCATTGAAAGCAATAACATCTGATGAAATGGTGCTGTAATGCTGAACAGTGTTCTGTGATTTGTAGCTTTCATAAACACGGACACAAAAGAAGAAAGCCCCTTTGATATCACGTACAATCTGTTCAGGTGCTGCAGACAGGATATCCGATTTATCATTTCCTTTTTTTTGCATTTTCCCTGGAATTTCCATGACGCCCGACCTGTACAAAAGATTATGTGAAGTCTTATTTTTAACAACAAAGGAATCGTTTGAATTTTACATCTGTACAAAAGGCTTATTAAATCAATGTTTCATTATATCACCTGTGTATTTTACACAGTCAAAACGAATTCATTGATATGTTGTTTGAATCACACAGCAAAAAATGACTGGTGTCTAAATTTTTACCATTGTAAATACTCCAGGAGCGCGATTCCCTTTCCTTTTTAAGGAAGATTCCAGGTTATTTTCCTTGACCTTAAAAACTTCTTGCTTAACTGCAGTTCTGGTTCTCTCGGGTGACAGCTGTCAGCTGTCATTAAGCGAATGAAATTCATTAAAAAACTAAATATTTGTATAGTTTTAACAAGGGAAAAACTCAATATTAAGTAAGTTACCAATTATGTTATTATTTACTTTAAACATAATTAGTTAGTAAACGTTATTAAGCTTTATATAAATGTTGACATTTTCGACAATTCACGGCAGGCGCGGCATAGAGGAGAGTCGTTACGGCCGGACGGAGTCCATTGAATCCGATTCCGAAGGCGGTGAATTCACTCCGAATTCACAAATCCGGATTCAAGGAACGGCAAAGGTTTTGGATTGGAATCGGAAACCAAAGGCGTCCCTATTCAATAGTGTAATATGAACAATTTTTGCTTCCGGAACGGCGGACCCGTGCGAACCGAAAGGAACCAAGACCGAATCCGAGGAATCGATTTTTTGTGGCTTATCTTGGAATTGGAACCGAGTTCGTAAAATAAGTGGAGTGACCCACCTCTTCGGTCGGCATAGATTAACCACGATGGAAAATGTCACTTTTCGAACTCGTGTCACAAAGGGTCATTACTATATAGTGAGGTAGGTACCTTTACACAAAACGTAATTCTTCGTTAAAAGGCTTAATTATGCTATTTAAAAATAAAATAAAAATGTTTTAAAATGCATTATAATACAATGTTATTGTTTTTAAAGGTTTTGGTCAAAATCTTGTGTCACTGGAATAGGCACCTGGGAGCCCTATCCTGGTTATTTTTAAAGAAGATTCCTTATATTTTTCCTTAGGCTTAAAGACTTTTTAATGAACTGCTGAATTCCGGAGAGATATAGTAAAAATATCCTAAATAGATTGTTTGAAAACACAAATTGCTGAAATATCTTCATGTGACACAAGTTTTTGAACCAAAACATTTAAAAATAATTACATTATTATGTAATAACGTATTTCAATATTTTTTTGAAGAAGAATTACGTTTTGTAAAAAGGTACCTACCTCACTAAAAGTGACATTTGCCGCCTGCCTTATATTTCCTTTTATAATTGTAAAGCGGATATATAGTTGATAATAACATAGTTGATAACATGGTGACATATTTAATATTGAGTTTTTCTCTTGTTAAAGCTACGCAGATATTCAAATTTTTAATGAACGTCATTCGCTGAATGACAGCTCACAGCAGCTGCTGTCATCTGAGAGAACCGGAACCGCAGTTAAGCAAGAAGTCTAAGACTAAGGAAAAGGATAAGAGATCTTCTTTAAAAAGTACGGGAATAGGCCTCCTGGAAGGATCCAGACACTTCAAAAAACCTTTCCAGTCCTGATGGTCTCGTGATTCTTATGTTTAAGGATTCGATGTTTCTTCCCAACTTTTCGAATGATCAATCCGAGTCACAGATCAGCCAAGTTTTTTTGTTAAGTATTCACTCTGCTTGCCTGTTTCCAAGCATATTTTATCCTAAATTGTCTATGGTGGTGCCCGTCCACTTTCATACACTATAAAATAATAGCCGCCCACTTTTAAGAGAATAAAACGACATCAAAGTAAAAACTTTCAATCTTAAATTAACATCGGTGAGTTAATATTTTATTTATTTTGAATGCATATCATTTGTTTTAATAAATAATACATAAACCAACACTTTTTTACTTCTCAAACCTTTATTAAAAATATGTTGAATATAAAGTGTTAAATTGACTTTTGATAATGCCGCAAAGCACATCGTTTGTATGGTACATTATAAGTTTCTCGATGAGTGAAAAAACAAAATAAGACGTACCTTATAATTAGTAAAATAAGTTGGGTTCTCTTCAGTTTTATTTAAAACATACAACAAAACATGTTTTGACATTCGAAAACGGAAATAAATCTTTATCATTCCATATTTGAAATGCGTAAAAAAGATCGTAAACTAATAATTACATTTGACATAGCGGTAACGTTTGTTCACCCTGTTGACACTTTTTATAACTAGTCTTCTGCCGAGAAGAACTTAATCCACCAAAATCGATATCCTAAATTGATCGTTGGGAAGAGCGAATTTGTGCATTTGAACAGTGTTGAGGCAAAATTTCGGCTTAACAGTTGCTCAGTAGGGCTGACAAGAACGGCGTAAGGGTGTTTTGTAATAATATTAGCAATTACTACTGAGGTATGTGATTTAGTAATATGACTTACTACATTCGTGAACAGTGCCATAAAAAAAAGTTTATTTAGAACCACCCTTTATCTTTTTTTTTAATTACTTTTATTTTCAATGTTTCATTGGCACAATAGTTGGAATAACCTCACTGGTAACGCGATGCACTCGCGTAATGTCCTCGTACAACTGTACAAACCACGTGTGATTAATGACACCCGTCACGGTGCCCTCGCCAGTAATTATTAATGACTGTTTTATAGTTCTCCCTAAAGCGATGACGATATGAAAAATTACACAGTTCCAATCCTTCAACGGCTTCAACCTCAAATGCGGTGTCCAATAGCATGCGAGCTTATCTACTTGACAATTTATTTGGGCACATCGTGTATCTGTATAATACTAACCAAGCTCTCTATCATTGCAAAATGTTAACCACATAACGTGGCTAGGGGTAAAAAGTGATCACAATTTAAAGTAGACTGACCACGTTATTTATTTAATTATCAAAATTATAAAAATAACTTACTTTTTTATAACAAATACAAATACAAAGGAAATATTTAATTGTTGTATTTCATGAAGGCTATCTATTTATCTATGTACTGCTGTGATGTGTTTTGCACCTGTGTCACTATTGTAACTAACTAAATATTCAGAAGCCTAAACAATTCGATCATGGCATATGCTTAATATCCAAAAAATATAAATCAACTATAATATGAATCAAATACTTGAGTCGGGCCATGTCAGAGTCGGAATAATAGAAGATAATGTATGAGACGATGTATGAATATGAATGAAGCAAGAAGTGTATGCCAAGATTGAATTAATTGGCGGTCCGTCCCTTCTGCCTACCCCTGCGGGGAAACGGTGTGATGGTTAGTTAGTTAGTTAGTTATTATAAATATCTCACCTACAAATTCAACAATAACTTTCAATGTTCATTTTAATCTTTGCAACCAATCTGCCGTAGCGAAATGATCTCCTTAAATAATTTGAACATACCTTTAAGCCATACAGCACTGTTCCGCAAACGAGTACAAAGTTGCAAATCAAATGCGTTATCAAATGCATCAGTTAAACATTCACACCTCACCCGGTAAATATTCGATGTAAAAAAATATATTACAAGGAAACATATCATAGATATCCATTATGTAATATTTAAACACTGAAAATTGTATCTCACTGTAACTAATGTACTGATTCAATGGACGTGCAACAAAGTTTCATAAATAAGTCATCACAAACCAGAAGCCGTAGCAGAAATGATTTGACAATCCCAGTGAGTGCTACCACAATGTACCAAAAAACACACACCTATCTTGGACCAACAATCTACAATAAAATATCCCCCGAGGTTAAAAACTGCGAATTGTCATCATTCGGAAAAAATATTACCAAATGGCTTATTGACCTGGGAAGAACGGAGTCCGAGGACCTGTTAAAATATTACTTAACTTTTATGTATTTTTTTCTAATAGTACGTAATTTTCGTTTGTTTTCTTTTTTCTTCTCTTATTTCTTCTATATCTTCATTTTCTTTTTTTCTAGTACAATTACTTTCGGAACCCACCGAAAAGGGCTTAAACAATAAATTAAAAATAATGTCACACCTTACAATTCGGTATTTTGATACATACCTGTCTTGGCGCTCTCGTAGCTGCCGGCAGCTTTTTTTACTCGCTCCTAGTTTATCTGGGAAATATCGGGAAGTTCTTAATTTTTCGAGTGTTAAAGTAGCGTAAAATAACCGCAATAATTCATAGATTATATTTATAAAAATCATATAATTTTAGTGTGGCCGTTTCGGGCTTAAATCAAGTTTATAATAAAAAATCAAATAAAAACCCAAATATTTTAAGTTCAAATCTGTCACGTTGTTCTAAATTAACCCAAAGGCATCGGTCGGTCGAAGGCGTTCGACACATGTGCTTGTTAAAAGACCTTTGCCTGTTAAAAGTGTCCCAAAGTGAATGATTTACAATGTTATTCTTTGAACTATGGTGATTGTAAACAATATCGTATACGACCGAGCTAGACAACTCAAACTCAAACTTAATGGTGAATGTGCTATTTTGGAGCCTTTAATAGCTGCAAAGATATCGCTGTATAACCTTGAACGTTGTACCACAAACCCAATTCGCAAAATTAGATTTCGTGGCTGCCGAGAAAGGCGCAATAGGAAATAAAAACATTTGACGAGAAGATATTCTGCCGTCACGGCGACCTGAGTTCTGACCTCCAGTTCACGGAGCAGATCCGGTGCATCATGCGGCCCACGGACGTACCCGACAAGGCTGCTCTGCGACCTGTCTGCTGACTTGTCGGGGTCGGAACCCCGACAAGGATACCACCGGCTGGGGCGAGAAGTAGACGACACGCCGATGTGCTCTTTCCAGATCCTGAAGCCGGCCGACGAGCGCCACCTGGCTTACGGGCAGACCAACACCAAGCGTCCCGTCACCAACAAAGACAAAGAAGATTGGAAGAAAGGATCAGTACCCCCCGCACCCGTCCTCACCCGCCACCCAACTTCACACAACTCATATCATTTGTATTAGCGTCTTGCAATATATCGTAAGGAATAAATACAATTAGCTTTTTTTTTTTTTTCAATTAAACATGTATGAAAACTTAGACCAAGCCGTATTTAATTTTGTTAATCTAACTGCATCTCTTTATATGGTCTATAAATAATGTGTAATGGTAGTGTCAAAAAAAAATAATGTCATAGATTTAATATAGGAATAATGTAAGAATAGGAAGTAAGATTTGTACAGCGCCCTTGAGGTGATTTTTCACAAACGGCGCTATAAAAATCATCCGATTATTATTATACCACATATTTAATCCCTTAGAACAACAGGCAATATGTCTAGCTAGGAATTAATATCGATCAGGCAAACATAATGCAACTTCAACATGTGTACCTCAATTGATGATAATTTATTATTGTTTGCAAATACAAATGTTCCCAATGTAATTGCCATAAATAAAATAAAATAAATTATAAAAAATAAAAATGAATGACACATACAAACAGAGCCAATAAGGGCCAGTTTTATAAACGAACTACCAAATTTCTGTTAAAAAACGGACCATTATCCCTCCGTTTTTTTTATTTTCTTTTTATCTTGAATATTTGCCATTCGTTTCATTGTTTCATCATTCGCTTGTAATCACTTTCAGTGCTCGATAAGGAATCCATTTCAAGTGCAAATTATATATTGTTTTTTTTTATTAAAATAGTACACGATTTCAAATAAGCTATTAACAACGAACAGCTGTCAAATGACCTGTAATTTGACAAACGTTTATAAAACAGCGAAATCGGGCAGTAGAACAAATATTAGTTAAAAAGGATATGAACCATTACGAACCTATGGTTATAGAAATTTAACTTACTGATATTACAGTTGAATATAATTACATATTATTTATTCAAACGATTGGTATTCACTTTGTGGCTTAATTCATTGTATTCTGTACGTCCTGATAAGGAAAGCATCGCGTTCGAAACACGTTGATATGTTTATATTAATAAAGTGGTGATTACAAAGTAATATTAGTATTTATTGAAGAAGTATGGTACTATCGCCAGCGCCGGCCCCAGCCCCTGATGAGGGTAGAGCCAGATTGACTTTCGGCTCCCTTTGGTCGACGTTTTCAAATCACAGAAATTATATTTCAGTTTATGTTAAATAAATAATATTTACCAACGTTTATTGCACAAATCAACTCTTATTGAATTTAAATTAAATTACGTAGTTCTAATTATTACAATCACATTTTTCGCTTGAAATTGTTTTTCGCATTTGGCTTTTTGGCGCCCCTTGCCAAGTGATTGCCTAGAGCGACCACTTCTAGTGCTCTACCCCAGGGCCGCCGCTAACTATGGCCTTCTTGTATTTACAATCCATATAGTTGAATACATCTATCATCTCTTCGAAAGTATTAACAAATGATTGCAGTCTAGTAACGGGTACAAGTGAGTAACTAAATATACTCATATGCCCTTGAGGTGATTTTTCACAAAAACGGCGCTATAAAAATCATCCGATTATTATTATATCGTATTGTAAAATTTTTGTGTATAGTGTCAGGGAATATTTCTCCCTCTTCCTGTGTCAACTGTGGTTAGAGGTGCATAAATGTGGAGATAATCTTCTCTACCTAGTAGGCGGGATGCCTGTTGCTACTGTAGGTCTTTTATTTATTTTTATTTCAAAGAATTGTAAACTGTGTTTCAAGCCCGCTCACTAAGGTAAGAGTCCAGAATTGTTGTTACAATTAAATAGAATTTTGGATCGATGTAGTTCTTTTAGGTATATTTCCGTGATTTGTCTCAATAACTTTCCGTAATGATTGCTCTACGACCCACGTCTGAGATTATAGCCAACTCACTCATCTCGTTTGGCATTGACGTTTCTCGTGACGTCCTGTCATTCGGCATACTTTCTGCATGTCCAGGGCATTGCAGTCTTTGAAACGTATAGAACCGATTCGTACCCAATTTGGAGAATATTGTGAAGCTGAAGTAAGTTGGGAAGATCCAAGCAATCTGGTAGGTAAACATGAATAAAGCCATTTTGAGCAACGCAACGTTTCGATTTTGAATGGTGATCTCTAACCGGGGCGTTAATACGTTTAGATTCCTTAGTGCCAGTTTATAAATGACCTACTAAATTTCATCTACATAACGAACCGTTTCATTAACGGTCCGTTATCCATCCGTTTTTTTTATCTTGAATAATTACCAATCGCTTGTCATCATTTTCATTGCTCAATAAGGAATCCATTTCACAAATGCAAATTATATATTTTGATCGGACACTGACTGAGTTAGCATCGCATCTGGGTCTCGCCCGAGCGTCTTCAGTTCAATTCCTCAGCTGGCTAAGTCCTCCATCACGACACAAGCAACATCTCCACTTACTGTGGTGGTAGTAGGAGATTTTCAAATATTGTCAGATTATTCGTAACCAGGGAATATTTGACTTTATTTAAAAAAAAAAATCTTTTTGATTAAAATAATGCAGAGCTTCAAATAAGTGATTGTCGGGCAAAAACTAACAGCTGTAAAAATGACTGGTAATCTAATGAACGTTAATAAAAAGGCAAAATCGGGCGGTAGACAAAATTTTTGTTAAAAATGATATTAAGCGTCACAAAGTGAAAATACGTTACCGAGACAATACGCACGGTTTCACTGAACTGAGTCCAGTGGACATACTTGAGACTTACTGCTTTTAGTAACACACATACATCCGTTCATCAAACAAACTGTCATTAGCTGCCACAAACATGTATTAAAAAAAAACGCACGCACATCAATTTCAAATATATTACAAAAAAAATATTTTTATCCTTTTCACAGGCGTTGTAAGCTTTAAAACTTATTATAAGAATAATAGCAATCTGTTTTGGTCAATTAGTATGAATATAACGTGTCTTGCATTTTTATAATGTCATTTGCAAACTATAAAAAGAGTAGTATGGATAGACTTCGCGTACGGTAATAATACGGGTATAATTTTTGGCCTACCCAGATACTACAGCGCTTCCAGTATGTTCATGGAGGTAGTGGCGTAGCGAGGGGGGGGGGGGGGCGGGCCGCCCGGGCGTCTTTATAAGGAGGGCGTCAAAATTTGCTTGTGATATACTATACACTATACACGACCAGATTGATGAGATTTTGCTGTCCGTTGTGTTTAAGGTCCGAAAAGTCAAATTTTAAACTTAAGTTTACTATTTTGGTTTAGAAATAAATATTTTTCGCTCTTTCATATGATTCCTTTTTTCCACCAACACCAACATCATTATTTTTATGACGTCACAAGGGTGGCAAATTATCATTCGGCCCGGGGCGACGATGGCCCACGCAACGCCACTGCATGGAGGGGCGAGTTTAAGCCCTTATAAGATCCAGGGTGGCTGGAATGAGTGAAATAATAAACAATTCCGGAAATATCCTCATCATGGAGGCCCGCCTCAGTGCAGCCTCCAACATCGATGCATATTGGAGAAAGATATTGGCCCCTCACAATTTAAATGCCGCAGCACCTTAAAGACTTTATTTTCATGTACTTACTATCTTTTTATTTTATAAGCTTTTTGTTTTGATAGTTTTAATAATATGATTTATTGTCCATGCCGGATTCCGAATCCGCTATCTTTGGGTCAAGCAGAGCCTGGGAGCTAATGCTCTACCACACAAGTAATCGTTCTCAGGATTTGTAACTTCTGGAAAAATACCAGACCCTCTCACAACACACGTCCATCAGTTTATCTTTTCACTCAACGATAATATCTGGAGACTTCTCTAACAATAAGAATTATGTTTGTCCCAGCAGTCACCATCGCCAGGACTCCGGCGGGCAGCCCAGCGAGGACTTCCTGCAGGCGGGACTGACCCTGTTCCAGCGGCGCTGCCCGATGGTCACCGAGAGCACGGGCAAGGGGCCGCCGGCGGGCCCCACGGGTACCTCCAGTGTCACCTATCGCCGACCTGATGGCGACCGCATGACCAAGCCACTTCTGCCTCAACACACTGACAATATATGGATGTGGGATTGCTTCAATTATACGTGAGTGATTTTGAAATAGCTCTTTGTAAATCATTTTCTCCGTTCTCGTGTTTGACACCCATGATGACATGGATAGTTAAATACAACTGTATAATATGTAACACAATATGAAACATATGATTTATGTATAACTGAAATGAATTATTACAATACTTCAATCTTAAAAGTCTGACTAACTGGCAAGTGACAGACTCGTTGTGCTTTTAAATTATGTGCAAATAATAAAATACCTAGTAATAATTATTGATTAAAACTTAAATTTGAACTCCTAAGTTGAAAATGTAAGCAACGAATTAAAAGACTAACATATTTTTCCAAAACAACAAGAAACATTTTAGAAAAAGAACAACTAATTAAAATTCATTACGCCTTAGACCAATCTCATCTACAATATGGTCTTATCGGATGGGAAAGTTCATGCGATTCCACTATAAAACCAGTTATCATAGCTTAAAAGGCAATTTTGAAATTTATTATTAGAGTCCCTAACAGAACTCATATAGAATATGTTTTAATGCCCTGAATTTTATGTCTCTGATACAATTATATTCAAAAGATATTTTAATTTACACATTAAAAAACCAAGATAATTACTCGGGTCGATTCACAAGATCCTCATTACAACATGCATTCCATACACAACTAAAATAACGTTTGAACAAAGAAATTTGCAATATTTCTCCATATAAGTATATAATATCCTCCCTCTAGCAATAAAAACCATTACAAAATTAACTGACTTCAAAAGAAGTATTAGGATATGGATTATGGACACGGGAAGGAAGAGTATAGATATGATGTTGCAACCGAACAGAGATTAACGCTCACGGTATGTTTTATTATAGATTTTAGAATTATTATTCGTTTATTGCTTTATGATTTTCCTGTAGTAATATTTTAACATAATTACAAAAACTTACTTAAAAAAAACTTGACCTTATTTAATAAAACTATGTACAATGTGACCTTAGAACGGGGTAGCCCAGAAAGGTCACATTTTTTGCGACTTTTGTAAAACATTATGAAAAATAAATAAATACAAATCATTAAATAATATATTTGAATCAGAACTAATTTCTAAAATAACTCTTACGGTTAAACGAAATGTGATACGCGTTCACAGATGGAGCTAATTCAAAAATTTTAGAAAAAAAATCTTTTATCACTTAATGCTTTTAAATATTTAGATTTGTTTTTTTGAATATAATAATACGGAATGTGAAATGGTATACATTATTATTGTATGTTTACAGATCAAGTCCTTCGAGAAACTTATATCAACCCCTCTTCCGCATTTGTCGCTTGTATAACGAACATGGTATGGGTCAATTAAATTAATATATTCGTCAACTCTCTCATAAAATTTAAAAAAAATCTTTAATATTTTATTTTAGTAAAAAGGAATTACTTTGTGGTTTGACATATTTATGAAGTGGCGTTGATTCAAAAATAAATTTATTTATTCTTGAATTTAAAAAAAATATATTAACCACTCATCTCACTAGGGCAGTCCTGTGTTGAGATGAGCGGCTTTATAATTTTAGTGAAACGATGTATTATAAAAAAAACTTTAAAAAATAACACTAAAGTTATTCATACTATAAACGACTATAAAATCTACAGTAAATCTTTAGGTTGGGCCACACATTATACATTATAACAATAATAATTTCATTGTAACCCAAATAACTATCATAAAGTATCTGTGCTCCAATTAGCCACAATCATAGGGTGACCATATTTTTGTTTACAAGAAGTAGTGAGTAAATAATAATAGGTAAACAATTATAAGTAAATAATAATCAGTAAATAGTAATAAATTAATAATTATACATTAACAAAAATAACCAAATATTAATAAATAAATAATAAAAATTAATAATAAAACGTAAATAATAATCAGTAAATAGTAATAAGCATCTAATTATAAACATATAATAATAAGTAAGTGGTTTGTTTGATTTAATAACTAAAATATTGTTTACTTTAAAAAAAGACATTTACGATTTAAATATATATTCTTTGTCATGTTATTGGTTTTTAAAACTGTTAATTTCCTCGATTTTACAATTATTGCAATTTTCTTTTTTCTTGTGTACCCAATAGTCAAAGCATGAAGAGAACAGTTGGTAAATGATTTGATGATCTTTCTTATATTTTGCTTCTATCAGTAACGTAGCATTTGTTATCACTCTGCTAAATTTTCCTAATAAACAATAAATAGATAAATTTGTTTTAAAGTATTTTAATAAAAAAACCATAAAGTAAATACTTTTAACGAAAGAGTAGGAAATATTTTTTGGTGTATGTTGATTTAGCATCATCACACTAGACACCATCTGAATGTGGGATTTGGATCGGCTAGATCCGATATTGGAAAACGAATTGAAACAAAGGTGGCGATTTTCAGAAAATGTGTGGTTGATTAAAATTACGGTTTGAAAACTGGGTTCAGGGTCGCTATTGGTAACGCACGCCCGAAACTTGAGTTCAAGTCTTAGTCACGCCAATATCATATTTATGTTCTTTTTTTTAATATTGTACGGGACGGAAACTAATTAAAATATGTCGTAATTCTCCTCCCACGCGCGCCACTCGGAACTCCTAACTTTTGCTAGATTAATTGACTCTCATAAAAACTCGTATCAATCCAGCGGGCATCATGAGTATTCCTGAGTTAATAAAATATTGTATTTCGAATTTTACGATCCATCAATACCCATCTAAATCCTATTTCAGCTCATAAACTATGGATTCCTTCCAGCGTAAAACTTCGATGGTTCACCCAAATTTGAATATAAGAATTTGTCGTAAACGAGAATTTTATATATGTATTTACTCGTATACTGTTACGTAACGGATCCCTATGATCTGATCCATAATTAAATTTACAGATATCCATTCAAACATTATTCAAGATTACTCATAGATAAAATTAAAATTGCAATAAAATCCGCTAGCTCAATCTAGGGAGATATTTTGTGTTGGCAGTTCGTTTATGATCAATGTGAGAAACCACCGCTTCTAGGATATACGAGTATAAATATATAGGTAACAGGCGGGAAGGGAATAAAACAATCATCTCCTGCTATAAAAATACCCCCGATCACATACGTATTTTAGAAATGACTCTAAGCTCTAGGAAAAGCTACAAATCTCTCTGTGGTTGATTAAACACATTAAAGGTTAGAACGAAAGTTACTGAATTTAAAAAATTACGTTGCGGCAAAAAGTAAATAATAAATCCGAACGATTAGAGGTATGATACCCAATAGCTGTCAATTGTGCAGACTTCTAGCGAGGAGGATGCTCATGGTATCCATATAATCACTATTAGTTCATTTGGCAGAGCCAGAAGAACGAACCGTTTGCGAGAAGCGCCCTTATTCCCCGCCCATTGGGCTGACACCGTCTAACTGCCTCGTAAACCGCCCCCACCGAACGTAACCATTCGAAAGGTACAAGACGCTAGCAACAAGTTCAAATAGTTCTTGACTTTAAATAACACCGGGGTTAATAGTAAAACTTCCATGTTATGGACCTGCTTTATAACAATACTAAAGTTCTTTAAAATGTTTTTTTTTTTATTTTTTATTTAGAAATTATATTTACTATTATTACGTTAATTTTCTATTTCTCTAACTCTTCCATGGATATGGTTGGGGTTGAGTTTCTAAGAAATTTATTTATATTATTCATCCATATTCCCCTTTACGCCGTATAATACAAATTTTAATCGATTGTTAACAAGATTACTTTTTAGCTTCCGTGATATTCATCCTCGCATTATTAACTTTCAAGAATATTTTATTTTCCTCAGTTCTGATATTTATTTTTTATTAAAAAATATCCAATAAATTATGCATTTATTCCTAAGAGTTAAGAAACTCATTGTGGGATCACATGCAGAACCTGCAGTACAGTTTTTTAGAAACAAACATACTTAATATTTAAGTTACATAATTAACATTCACAGTACATTAACAACATTTACAACACATAATTTGTACAGAGACTCTTATTATAAAGAAACACATCACTGGTACATTATATAGTTATACTTATTACAGAGACACATCACAGCACTAATCCTCAAGGTATTGGTTTTCATATTACAGCGCTGAGTATTTTACTTGACAAGTATCTTTGAAATCCTCCTATTTTTTTTTCATTTTCTCGTTATACTCCTTTCTTCGTTCATTCGCTTAAACGCCCAAACCATTTAAGCGTCCCTTTCTTAATTTTACCCATTACACTTAAGTCAGCCCTGCATTTTTTATGAATCTCAACATTTTTCTCACGATCATACATGGTTTTAGCACACATTCGCCTCAGAGATCTCATTTCTACAGCATTCAATTTGCTTTCATCCTTCCTCTGCCCGATCCATGCCTCACTGTCATACTTCAGGGTTGGTATCAGCACTCCATTGTGGACTCCATTATCTTCGCTTCTTTGAACAACTTTTTGTTAGCGCCAACCACGTTCAGTCCTCCGCTAATGGAGTTCCCCGCATTAACCCTTCTTTCAATATCCCTATCATTTTTTCCATTTCTTGTAAACATACTTCCCAAATAGACAAACTCATCGACCTGCTCCAAGTATCCATCATTCACAAATATACTGCACACTGTTTTCGTACTCTCTCATTCAAACACCATGACTTTAGACTTAATTATACTCATTAGTTTATTCTTCATACATTATTCGTTCATCCTAGATATCGAGGGAATGTAGATCTTCCATACTGTTAGATCAGTACCGCATTATCAGCATACAACATGCAACATACATTCAGATTGATCATTTTCACGCCCAAGCCCACCTCTTTCAATTCTTGCATACTATATATTGAATAACTACGGTGATATTACGCAGCCTTGCTTAACACCTTTTGTGATATCAAACCTCCCCGTAAAATCACCGTTTACCCTAACACATTCAACGCTTCCTTCGTACAGAGACGCGATTTCCTGTATAAGATTCGTATTCTCTCCATGCTTGGACAATACCTTACGTTTGCATCGTGTAGATCTACAAAGGCACAGAAAAGTTTCTGTTTATTATTTAAGTTTTTTTTCGTGATTTTTCATACTTTTTCTAATCCATATGCCTAGACCAATATCTTAAAGAACTTATGCAAACATGTTTTTACCCGCTTTGAGAATATTTTTTTGGTATATTTGACAGCAATGTTTTTAAACAAAAATATACAATCTAAAATTCTCTCGAATTGGTTGATCATTTAAAATCTTTAGATATCCCGAATAATGCATTTAAAAAAAATAGTCTATTCTATAGTTTGGAAAAGATATGTAGATGACGTGTTTTGTATATGGACTGGTACTGAAAGACAACTTAATATTTTCCTTAATTTCCTGAATAAACTCCATAAAATGTTTAAATTCACCATAGAAATAGGACAAAATTTTAGGATTAATTTTTTAGACTTAAATATTTTTATTGTTAATAATAAATTTGAATTTAATATATATCGTGAAGATACTTATACAGATATCGTTAAACATAATACTTCTAATCATCCTTTTGCTCAAAAATTATCAGCTTTTCATTCCATGCTTAGTAGATTCGTTAAAGTACCTCCGTCAAAAAATAATTTTGACAAAACATTTAATATAATTAAACAGATTGCAATAAATAACGGTTTTGGTAGTAAATTAATAGATAATATATTAAACAAAAAGTTTAGGAAAAAACATTATTAAATCTTATGCATATTCACAAATAACTGATATTAGTAAACAATGGAGAAAAATATTATTTTTAAATTATAATACTTCAAATTTATTGAAGAAAAACATCTCAAATACTAGCCAACCGGCTTTTTATAATAATAATAAATTAAAAAAATATATATGTATTTTGAATAACAAGGATAGTGATGATTTTTTAAATAAATCGGGGGTATATAATTTTTTTTATAACAATTGCTTTTTTTTATAGAGACAAAACTTTAAGAAATCTTAATATTAGGGTTGAGGAGCAGCTAAGGGTTTAAGTAATACAAATTATTCTGGATTTTCCAATCATATTTTGGAAACAAATCATTGTTTTGACACAAATAAAGATATAAACTTTTAACATACGAGTACAACTGCTTTGCAATTAGATAATTTAGAAATTTTAGGAATTAGGATTATTAAATAGTCAATTAAATATGATTACTAATAAAATTAAAAATTAAATTGCTATCTCTGGAATTTATTTTCATATTAATAACTATTTTCTTATTTTGATAATTTAAATATTATTAATATACATCTTAATAATAATAACGATTATTTTTTTTCTTTGTATGCCTTGTTATTTTCTTTTTATTTTATTTATATTAAAAGTATAAAAAAAACTTTTTTATTTCTACTGTAAATTTGTTATTATATATTTTATAATATTTTTTTATTAATGGCTTACCTACTTTAATCACTTTTTGTTTATGTTTATAATTTGTCTATTCTTACATTATTGTGTTCTATGTTTATCATTTGTCTATAAATGACAGTATATTTTTTTAGTATTCTGTATGTCCTAATGAGGAGAGCTTAGATTTTTAAACATGTTGATATTTATGTATTAAAAAAGTGGTGTTAAGTAATTTTAAATTAATTTATAAAGACAATGCGTTATCCTTAAAAAATGGAATCAGAGGCCAGATTCCCTCCATGACAGTTTTATTTTCTTATTATTAAGTACCTACTCGTATACCTACACCGTGGGTACACGGTTTAGAAATACGTTATTATCTTGTGTTTGCATTGCCATGCAGTCAATAGAGGCTGTAGATCTGTGCATGCTACGAAAAAACAATGTAGTACTTATCAGAAAATATTTTCTTTCTTCTTAGACTGGACCATGCGCACGCATAGCTTTACGGTCTCTATGAATTGCCCTTCGTATAATAAATAACCTTTAAAGTATTTTATTTTCTTTATATTTAAGATTAATTTATCTATCCAAACATATTGTAATATGAGGGCGGTGGCACTATGCCCGTCTCGCTGAGGAGTCCTGTATTGAGGCACAGCTGTACAGCATAATATTATGATAAAAAATCAGTTAACATTGTACCATTACAACATAATATCATAGTAACACAAGAAAACACAATAAACTACAAGTAACAAAAATACGTTCAATAAAATATGGACAAAAATCTTTAGAATATATAGCTTGCACACAGTATAATAAATTACCCAACGATATTAAAAATGCAAGCCAATGTGAAAGGTCTCAAAGTGAGATTCTTTAACTCTTTTATTTGAAAAAAATGCCCTAAGGATTAATGCCGTGATGTGTCTCTAATCAATTATATTATAATATACCAGTAATGTCTCTTTATTACAAATGCAAATTAAGTGTTGTAAATGTTATTAATTTGCTATGAATATTAATTATGTAACTTAAATATAAGGTATGTTTGTTTCTAAAAACTGTACTACAGTTTCTTAACTCTTGGGAACACAATACATAATGTGCTGTATACTTTTAATAAAAAAAAATTAAAAAAATATATACATATTGCATTATTAGTTGGTTATACTTCTTATAGAGAAGTTTAATATAAATCGTTGTTATTTGATCCAGGTCTTGTTATTTGATATGTCTTGGCCGGTGATCCAGGTCTTGTTATTTGATCTGTCTTGGCCGGTGATCCAGGTCTTGTTATTTGATCTGTCTTGGCCGGTGATCCAGGTCTTGTTATTTGATCTGTCTTGGCTGGTGATCCAGGTCTTGTTATTTGATCTGTCGTGGCTGGTGATCCAGGTCTTGTTATTTGATCTGTCTTGGCTGGTGATCCAGGTCTTGTTATTTGATCTGTCTTGGCTGGTGACCCAGGTCTTGTTATTTGATCTGTCGTGGCTGGTGATCCAGGTCTTGTTATTTGATCTGTCTTGGCTGGTGATGCAGGTCTTGGTGTCCAATTTACATTTAGCGTAATTAGTGTTGTCTAATGGCCAGTGGAAGTGCATTGCTTATCTTGTTGCAAAGCATCTAAAAGTTATTGGTCAAACGTTGTTTTATCAAAAGGGATAAGTAGGAGATTATGCCTTTTGGATCTAGTATCGCGAGCAGTTTGGACGTTGTCAAACAGAGCTCTGTGCTTAAAGAGATATGCTAATATGTTTTTGGCGTAAAGTTGCCTTATATTCAAAATATAGACAAAACCACACACTTAACCTACCTCAATGCAATACTTACTCAAAACAAAACACCTTTATTCACCGCGATTCACACATTTTTAACACTTCATACGGTGAGTTTGACTTATACAACTCAGACCCTTATAATTTCAAACCTAAAATCAATAAATAACATTCACACAATACGTATTACTCTGTACAGACTAGATACTTTCCCTTTGCCTCCCTTCCATCATCCTAACCTCACGAGCTAACCTTGTCACTTTTTTTTAATTGAATAATTTAAATACTTAAGAGGAACGGCTTCGCGGCCTGTTTCATACAAAACCTAATTTTGGATTTGAGGCCAAAATACTCACCTAAACCGAATGATATTTTTTTTTATATATCTAATACGTATTAGTAGTAATATATTTATTTTTGTTTTTCATGATTAAATATAGGTCATTAAAGGAAATGATTTTTCGCGATTTTAAAGGCACCTTAAATAATTATTTGGGGGCTAACGGTGATTTAAAAAAAAATTTACCCCATTTCCTTTGAAAATATAATGAAATATAAAATACGTATTTTTTTTTAAATATTAAAATAATCATTATAGTGGACTTTAAGTTAAATTAAAAATGATTAAATTGGAACACAATTTTGCCGTACATAATTTAAAATATCGACCCGAAAAAAGTTTGTGTGTGTTTTTTTTTTATGTTTTGTTTTTAGATTTTTATTTACGTAATCATATTTACATAGCAAATATGACAATTAAAAAAAAAAGAAAACGTTAAACCGGCAAATAAGTTTCTATATTGCCCCTAACATTACGATTTTTTTTTTCGTAATTTAAAACAAAAATAAATAAAATATTTCTCATCTCAAATACTACTAAACTATAATTTTTAAAAAAATATATCATTCTGTTTGGATGGGTATTTTGACCTCAAATTAAAAATTAAGGAATGTATGAAACAGGCCGCGCAGCCGTTCCCCTTAGTAAGTTTTTGACGTTTTTGACGTTTTTTGGACATTTTTGGATGTATACAGACGGTTTATACGTTCAAGAACGAGTCGTAGAAATGATCCGTTCTCATGTGACAAATTTCAATCATGTAAGTGATCATGACTGTGCATCGGTGCCGCTAGTTCTTCAAAGCATTTTCCATTGAAATACCGGTAGAACATGGACATCATTCCCACCTGACGCGTGTGCTCTAAAGACCGCCCGTTTCTGCACAGAGTATTTTTCAGATATTTTGGGGCTCCAAACCTGTACAGTACTCCCAGCTTCAAAGATGCCTTAAACAGTACATACTGTCATGTCGATGAACAAAATGTTGGAGACAGCTTTGGAGAGGCCTTACACAGTACATACTGTCATGTCGATGAACGAAATGTCGGAGACAGCTTCGGAGAGGCCTTACACAGTACATTCTGTTATGTCGACGAACAAAATGTTGTAGACAGCTTCGGAGAGGCTTTACACAGTAAATACTGTCATGTCGATGAACAAAATGTTAGAGACAGCTTCGGAGAGGCCTTACACAGTACATACTGTCATGTCGATGAACGAAATGTTGGAGACAGCTTCGGAGAGGCCTTACGCAGTACATACTGTCATGTCGATAAACGAAATGTTGGAGACAGCTTCGGGGAGGCCTTACGCAGTACATACTGTCATGTCGATGAACGAAATGTTGGAGACAGCTTCGGAGAGGCCTTACGCAGTACGTACTGTCATGTCGATAAACGAAATGTTGGAGACAGCTTCGGGGAGAGGCCTTGCGCAGTACATACTGTTATGTCGATAAACGAAATGTTGGAGACAGCTTCGGAGAAGCCTTACACAGTACATACTGTTATGTCGATAAACGAAATGTTGGAGACAGCTTCGGAGAGGCCTTACGCAGTACGTACTGTCATGTCGATAAACAAAATGTTGGAGACAGCTTCGGGGAGAGGCCTTGCGCAGTACATACTGTTATGTTGACGAACGAAATGTTGGATACAGCTTCGGAGAGACTTTACACAGTACATACTGTTATGTCGATAAACAAAATGTTGGAGACAGCTTCGGAGAAGCCTTACACAGTACATACTGTTATGTCGATAAACGAAATGTTGGAGACAGCTTCGGAGAGGCCTTACGCAGTACGTACTGTCATGTCGATAAACGAAATGTTGGAGACAGCTTCGGAGAGGCCATACTGTTATGTCGATGAACAAAACACACGCACATTCATTTTTCAAATGTATTTACCATACATAATAATTATTGTAAACTGTTGGTCTTCCATATGAAATAAATAGATTCTCCTAAAAATTTTGTCCAAACTGCTGGTGATTGACCATCCCATCGACAAGTCTTGTCGGTGAATATTATATTGCACAATTCAATTAATCGATGTAGTGATGATGAAATCGCACAAAAAATATTTGAATTCACTTTTTTAATGTTGTATTTTTGTTTT
This sequence comes from Halesus radiatus, assembly GCA_022606495.2. NCBI lineage: Eukaryota > Metazoa > Arthropoda > Insecta > Trichoptera > Limnephilidae > Halesus > Halesus radiatus. The sequence goes on from JAHDVE020003457.1 coordinate 23,054, forward strand.
AGTTTGGGCAACGCTCACCGCCGCGTCCGCCTGCCCGCCGGGCCCGCCCTTGTCTGGGCCGCCGCCCTGGGACCTGAGGGTCTGCGCGCCGGGCCCGCACTACCGCTGCCCGCGCCGCGAGCCTTGCCTCTGGCTGGCCCGCTCTCCGACCCGCCGCCGCTCACGTCTGGCGAGCAGCTCGAGCTGGACATCAGCATCTCTAACCCGATCAGTGCCTGCATGGATGTAAGTCTAACAACAATTCCATTTATCCTGTCTTAGATGTGACAACTCATCAGTAGGGGTACATAAAAAGCAACAGGAAACGGAACATACGTAACAGTCTTACCAGAAGGAAGGGTAAAAAGAAGGACAGTTCGGAAAAATTCTTCATCCCCTCATAAAATATGTTTTACGTCAACTTTGCTCTAATGCTCCAATCTGAAAATTACTTTACTTTTATTTTTTATGATACCACACAACCGAGCTGCTCCCAACCGTTTGGAGCCAGTGAGTTTATCACATCACCAATTGGATATATTGTATGATGTGAGGCTGAAGGTATTGGAGAGGGGAAGAAGATTGGAAAAGGAAGAACCTGGCCATTCAGCTAAACGTAGCGCAAATATACTGCATATATTTTTTTAAATGAATAAATTGTGTAATAACACAATTTAATCAATTACAATTTAATTATCTCTAATTTTGAAACCGTCAATCCATGGTGGAATTTTATATTAAAATGATTTTTTTAATTAAAAACCCTTGCTACTTTTTTACACTGATTTATTTTCGACCCTATAGGCATCGTAAGACTAGCACAATTAAAATTAAATCTATGGTATATATATAGTATCGATGTCAAGAGTGAGTTCCCCTGCTTTCTAATATTGTTTTTATTTATGACTTGAATTTTATTTTACTGCTGACGGTACTGTTTACTATTATGTTTTAATTTTTTTATTTTTTATTTAATTTCATTAAATTTAAATATGACAACAAAAACATTAGCTACTCATCTCACTAGGACAGTCCTGCGTTGAGATGAGCGGCTTTACAATTTAATAATGATCAGTAAATACTAATAAGTAAATAATAGTAAATATTAATAAGTAAATAAAAGTAGATAAATAATAAAAATTAGTAAACAGCACCGTCAGCATTAAAAACAATATTAGAAAGCAGGGGACTCAGTCCTGACATCGATGCTATATATACCATAGATTTGGTTTTAATTGTGCCAGTTTGACGATACCCGTGATAGGGTGAAACCGGTCCGATCGAAAATATATAATTAACAATTAAAATGGATAGCTTTACAATGCAAACATGAAATTTATTTTTCAAATGAATTCTCCTGCTACTCGACAAGGCAAGCATAGAAGTGCCCTCTTCAATAAAACTCGCCCACTCACACCGTGTGATCCATCTCCTGCTCTGTGCTCCCGACTCGAACATACGAATAAAGTAGGAAAGGCATCAATAAGGCTGCGCGGGTGGCACATGAGGTTGTGGTTTGGAAGGTAGTGTGTAATCACTTGTTTGGACTAAAACTAGGCTTCCCCCTCAACGAAGTTACACGACGAACTATATTAACATAACAATTAGTGTCAAGTATTTGATATTATTATTTTTTTTTGATACCGCAATGAACATTTTTTTGCCACCAAAAAAAGCATCTATTCGACCCCTTCGTTCCGAACGTATATTTTAAAATACATAGATTCCAGATATGTTTTCCTCTCTATCTAGAGCAAATAAAAATTTGCGATTTTCGTTTTTCAATTGCTGTAAAATATTTTGAGGGAGTCCCTGGGACCTATCGGATCAACTGAGGGTTACAAACTGAATCAAGTAACTATTGAATTTATATATTTTTACTATTTCCATCTTATACCCTCCATTACCTTAGTGAACGGGTTAAATATAAGATTGCTGTCAGCAAGTGCTGTTAGCACATAAAACACAGTTTACAATTCTTTGAAGTAAAATAAATAAAAGCCCTACAGTAGCAATAGGCAGCCCGCTAACTGGGTAGAGAAGATTATCTCCACATCTATGCACCTCTAACCACAGTTGACACAGGAAGAGGGAGAAATATTCCCTGTAATTTTACAGTACAACACATATGTTATTACCATATTCGCTGGTCTGGATATTCGTCATTAATAATTGGCTTGCCCTGTAACCCGGCTTTGCTAGGAAACCAACACTATTCTATTAATTTTTCATCAGAAAGTATTGAATAAGTTTATCTTTTTTTTTAAATAGTTTGACCTGGACTAGTAGAAAACGTCAATATATGTCACATATTGTTAGGAATGGGGGAAAAAGGGACTAGGGGAGAAGAAAGGAACACGTGGGAAGCCAGTGTTAGGAAGGGGGGAAAAGGGAAAAAAAGGCAGTACAAACTCACTCGAGGCTAGAAGCAGAACTGGTCCCAGGCTCCACTGCGGTTAGCTCAGCTGATAAAACATTGCGTTTCTCATCTCAAAGTTAATGGGTCGGCCGCGGCCCTAGGATCGGAATTGGTAACTAGCTACTTGAATGAAGAGATGTGTACTTTCTATTCAGGGTTTATTTATAACAAAATATGGACAGGTAAATTACATACGGGATTCACCACAAAGGGTGGTACCTAATCTGTTCCTCTCTCGATAATCTCTCGATAATGGTTCTCCAACCGGACATTTTATTTGAAAAGGCACAGCTATAAATCCCATAGCCTACGCCGTTCAGCCCCCGGAAATTATCCGAGCGCTGTCTCATTGGTTGATAAACAATGATGGTCGGCGGAAACTAACCGGATTGGTTGATAATGGTCATGTGATTGCGAGACGTACTGCTATTGGTTGAAGCGTAACGTTTTGCAATCGAGAGGCTAGGCGGAAACCAGTGACTAGAAGTATTATTCCTCCAACGACTAGAATATCCTATTTGTGTCACGTAACAATATAAATAAAAAATCGGAAAGGTATATCCGAGACACTATCTAAAAAAATTACAAATAAATTCGGGTAGAATCTTGTAGTCATGATAAAATGGTAGCAGCCAAAAATATATGGGAATTAATTGAAGATAATATTAAGAGTACTTAGAAATCGAAGTATGATGCCGATAAAAATGACGCTACGGATTTGAGTAGCTGTAGCTCAGCGGATCAGAGTGCAATGGCATGGATAGACCACGAGATCCTGGGTTCGAGACTCAGTTGCTATTTTTAACTTTTTTCTGAGACTTTTTGGTTTCATGTTTCATTTTGAGAGTTGTTAATATTATCTTCAATGATTAAAAATATATTAAAATGAGGATTATAAGCTTTAATAAGTTATTCCAAAATTTAAAGTAGTTGTGTTCCAAAAATCTAAACAAAAAAGCGACCCAAATTTCAAGAAACCAGAGCTGTTCTGTATGGCTCAGGTGTTTTTCTTGCGTAATGCTAACCAACATTTAACACACCTAACCTAACCTAACAAAAATCTGGCTAAGTCAAAATTAAAACCATAATAATAATGGTAATAATATCTTTATTATAATCAAGTTTATAACTAAAATACGTGTGTAATATAATAATTTAAGTGTACAGTAATTTATAAAGTAGATATGTAAAGAACAGCAATGCATAGTTATAAGTTAAATTTTCACATATCCCGCCTCACTAGGCTAGCCTGTGTAATTGCCTGAGGCTGTAATTATTATTTTATAATACCTAAGAATATACATTTATATTAAGATATGCTACGTAAATGGATAAATCAATAACTTTGAATTTGGGTGAGTGTACCGGTAAATGCCCTATCATTACTTTTAATCCAATTTTTTACATTGTTTTTAAATTTTTTTGGTGAATTAGATTTTTTTATGTTAACTAGAAGAATGTTGAAAATTGGTTTGTATCAGCGAGCAAGCATGCTGATACAAATAAGCAATTACCAAATGAGTATAATATTTTATTCACATACATTATTTCAAGCATTTCCAATTATTTTAAACTGTTGTAAATTGAAAATTCTTACAAACATCGAGAACGCCCTTACCAGGCTTCACGGGCACAATTAATATCACGAATGAAAGGTCATCTCATCACAAATTCTCTAATGAAAGCATCCAGAAAGAAGTCACCATAGCTTTTACGTTTTTTTCTCTGTATCTAATCACTTTAACACAGTTTGTGAATAGTATTTTGCGAATTTTTCCGTATTGCTCCGAGGCTCTGAAATTGAGATAATTCAATTTGAATTAATTACCTCAATTTCAAAATTGGTTGAACTATCAAAGGGTTAACTGAAAATAATTATTATTCCACCCGTCCCAGTTTAATCCAATAGGACGGATATATATATTTTTTAATTTGAGACAGAGTCGAGATATTGAATAATTTGATTCGGCGAACTCCTTCGAGTTTCAAAGGTAATTTTAGATTTAAACCCTCGTTGAAATGGACCGCTTTTAAAGTATTATATTAAAACTATTGATTCGATCGAACTTTACGTTTTGCGACTTCCATTCAGACATCCCAAGCCTATGAATTAGGAAGTAATTTTTCCTTGTGTTTTAGATACGTTACAATTATTTTCTCGATGTTGGAAAACATTTATCATTTATCGAACCACTCCAAAAAATATATTGTCCTCTCCAAAATATTGCTCGTTTCGATTAAATAAAACACACTTTTTAACTTTATTCCACTTTTATTTTTGACTGTGACCGGTGTGATCCTGTGACGGCTATCTTCAGACTGGTACAATTAATGCTAAAAGTATGGTTTATATACAATTTTGGGTGTCAGGGGTAACAAACCATGATTTTACTTAAGTATTGTTGTAGTGGTAAGTAAATGGTATTTTTTTAATTTATTCATAATATTACTTTGTATTTCAATCTGGTTTCAAAGATGATTTTTAATATGGGTTACGGTTGTTTTTATTGTAAAGATGATTTTATATTATTTATATAATAAAAGGTTGGTGACTATTGATCCATGGGATTTTCTCATCTTAGTTGTAATATCAAGGTTAACTGCACTTTGGTAATAACTGACATTATATTGTTATTGCTTATAATTATTTATTTAATATCTCATGGTTTGATTTACTTGACTGAATTTATGTTACATTATTTGTGCTCTTTGGGAAAATATCTTAAATAGATTAAAAACCCGAACCAAGGAAAGGAAAGGACAAACATTTGGACATAAACAATTTACTAAAGTAACTTTTTGCACTTGCTGAATAAAATATATTTAATATGTTTTTTCTGTACTATTCCTCTCGTCTCTTTATACGTAATCAATACACTTTTTTCTAGATATATTATATTACCATACTATGTCAATACTAGCTTTTCCGCTTCTATATTTGTATAATGACACTTAATATAAACAAAACTTGTCAATTTGACTGTTCTAAAATGGGATTTGTTCCCAGTTAGGCAGTTAAAGGTTTTATTCTTTAATAATGTGTGTTTCAAATAAATAAATCGAATGAAAAAATAATATTGTAATAGTGCGAAATTTACTGATTCTGGAATTTTTAAGTGCAAGTACATCATGGTGGATTTTAGATTAGCCAAATAAAGCTAAATTAGCTAAATAAATCGCTTGTTTACTAAAAACAAACAATAAAACGATACCTCTCTACAGGGTGTCCAAGAAAAATGTTCACGAAGCACGATAAAACAACATTGCAAATATCTCTGATGAGTGAAAGGCGAGATTACAAGAGAACTGTTATCAGACGGCTTTAATTGTCGTGAGCAGCATTTAAAGTGAGCAGTCTACACTAGTATACAGTAGTATACAGTCAGATACACTAGTTTTGTGTTAAGACTATTTATAACATCCTTCACATATTCAATTTTAGTATAACTAATTGAACATTTTGTTTGTAAGTTTTAATTTACCATGTACTTTTGCTATTATTTTTGGTTTAATAAATTCGCTACCGGTTTCGACACAACCGTGCCATTAACTAGCGTTCTTAAAACTAACTTAAATTAAACAAGTACAGAAACAAAATTAGTCACCATTCGACATTGTCGTTGACAGAAATCGAAGTTTGATACCGATGAAAATGACAGATCGGATCGGGGTATCTGTAGCTCGGTGGATAGGAGCGCAAGGTCCCGGGTAGATCATGAGGTCCTAAGTTCGAGTCCCTGTTTCTACAGTTACGTTTTTCTTCACTGCCTGTTTTCGGTTTCATGTTCCATTTTTACTGTTTATGTTATCTTCTATAATTAAAAAAATCCTTTGTATAAGGTGTATGGGGCTGTAGAGCAGAAACGATATCAGACGCCGACCGATTCGACCGTAATTACCGCTGCTATTTATTACGGACTAGCCCGGCCTTGCTGGGGATTTTTTTAAATGTTTTTTTTAAATGTTTTTTATTTATGTTTTGAAGTTGTGAATTCTTGCTTGTCGTTTGGGTGCCATAATTGTTGTGACAGCGACAGTATTACCTCGTGACGCCTATTACTATCTCTAAACAAAGAAATATTCATATCAAAATTTTATTTCATTCAAAAAATGTATTTTTTCTAAATGTACGAGTATCTAAATAATAATTAGGTGTCTACTTGTGAAATTTTCAAAATATTCTACCCAAACAAACCTTCTTCTTTTGAATATGTAATCTGTGGCTAACCAGAGTGGTATATCTATGGGCTAACCTTAATACAACATGGCGGGTTCAATATTTTTCTTACTAATTTAAAAATGATAGGAACAGTTTTACATATTTAATTTCATGCAAAGTACTCTCTAAACCTTCCCGGCAGTAATAAGAACAAACTGTGCTATTTTAGTGAAACCGGTCTAGTAATTCGAGGAAATCGAGGACACATAGACATATGTGTCCTCGATTTCCTCGAATATATACAGATTTATTATTTATATTCAATAACATTTTTATATTATTTATATATCATTAGTTACTTTCATAAATGATGTTATACTCGTATGTAGGATTTTATCGGTGAAGATGCTCCCCTTTTCTTATAATGTTATCCTTGCGGTATTTTCAATCTAATTTGATTTGATATTATTGGTCTTTGTTGTTTGCTCTCTGCTGATTAAATATTTTTGAAACCATTCCGATTTATCACAAAGACCCTTATTGTTATGACCTCTCTCGACGTCTCGTCTAGAAATAACATTCGGACAGCATAATATTTTTCTAGAGTAATAATAAATTCATTTCAGAACACAACGCGTGATGCGTGACGGCGGTTCCTGTCGGGAACATCATTATTTACGTTCATCAGAACACTATTTCAGCATTAGGAATCCGTCAATAAAATGAAAGACTATAGTGAAGATGAAATTTCATTAATTTTCCCAGAAAACACAACCTGAAAAATAACCGTTGGTGCGAAAATGAAAGAAAAAAATATTAAATGAATTTGCGGAAAAGGAAAAAGAGCTCAATACCTATGGATGTAGTTGACGGTACGTACATATGTATTATTATTATGTAGACGTACTTTTTAGTGAATACGGGTGTTTTTATCATGACATTGAAAGTAAATAATATTTCTCTCAGAGGTAGAAAATATTCGGCGACGTGGTGATATTTCATATTATAACATTTTCCTAACCGAATCTTTGTTCTGAAGTGGGTGGCTTTGGTAGGGATGGAGAAAGCCTAATACATAGGTATCCATCTCTGTACTCAGCACTCTAAGCCAGTGGTTTTCAACAGTATTCGTCTGCGACCACTTTTCGAGTAGGTATGTTTTTTTTCAACGTTCCCCCGTTTCCTCGTTAAGCTACAGAACTACAACACCGACGGGAAACGCATTGCTTGCGAAAATTTATTTTGAGTAAATGTTACATATTTGCAAGGAGAAGCTGACCACATGCTTTGCAATAATAAAAATGTTTTTTTTTTATTTTTTATAACAAAATAACAAATAATGATATCCTAACTGGGATTTCCCGTGCTGAGGATTTCATTTACAAAATATTAAATTGATGTACTTGATGAAAAAAAAGTTCTAAGGTGGGGTGTTTTAAGTGCAGTTGAGTGGTTTCGGTGCTAGTTTGTATTTGGTGTTAATATATTTTCCATTTCAGATCTCCCTATGTAACGTATCCAGCGTTTTATTTGATTTTTAAATTTATTATGGTTACTGTGATTATTAAAGGACAGTGGAATTTTGTTGTAAAGTTTAGTACCGTTTTTACAGTTTGAGTAGTTTTTTTATCCAAATGTTGTGTTTTTGTTGTATATGTTATTGACTCTGAGATCTAGCGTTTCTAATGTGTGTAATTGTTGTCATTTCTTGTTTTGTGTATTTATGAATATAAAGTAGTATTGTTTTATTGACATAATGTTAAGTTTATTAAAGATTTTTTCAGTGCTAGTTATTACAGGGCTTTAAGCACAATTTTCATGATGGCTTTTTATGTTCTAATGAGTAAATGATGAATATTATCATTAGCATTGCCCCATCCAATAATACCATATTCTAATAGTGATTAGCAATGTCACGACATACTGGTTAATTGCGTAGTGGTCAAAAGTGTCCAGTTTTCCAAGCGCACAGTGTCTCAAGAGGGTGTTTTGAGGACAATTTCTGTTTTTAAAAATACCATAAGTCATGTTTTCGTTAAGAAAATAGGTATAGTTTGTTAATTGTTTTTGTATTTAATTCGTAGAACTCCATTAATAATACGGTATAAATCATTTTCTTTACTTTATAAATTAATGTTATATTGATATCATTTGTTCGTATATTAGATTCCACTTGTTCAAGTAAATTTAATCTAAGATCCTTTCTTTCTTCCAGAAAAAATGAAACTGAATGACAATATATTGGGTGTGAGTAAATAAAATCATAAAAGTAAGTCAACGCAATATGGCCTAACCACACTTTGAAAATGACCTTAAAATACTTATTTAATGTAGAATTTAATAATAACATTATTAAATTTGATAGATTAAATTTTTATTTTTTTTATAATAATTTATATTTAAAATTATTGAAGCATTATGAGAGAAAAAAATTAGCCTCTTCACGATCTTTACACACCCTTTCTGTAATGCTAGCTTTTTGATCACGATAAATATTTATAGCTACGTTTTTCAACAGATTATGTAGTACACTATTATTCACCTTCCAATAGGTCCCGATCAGCGGCGGCTCGTGGCTTTCGATTGTGCTAGAGTGAAGAATATATTATGAACGGTTTTGTAACCGAACATGTTTTTTTTTAAATAATTCATTTTATAGAAGGTTTTTGCAGTTTTACGGTGCGCTTTATCGGCTTGCTAAAAAATCTTCAAACTAAACTCAAATTAAAAAAAAAAAGTTTTCTTGTAAAACAACATCAATAATGTCATTCGTGAAAATCGTAGAAAAAATAACAAAAATTATTAATCCATCAATAAACTAATTATACTACGCAATGGTGTACTGATGACTAATTTAAATTCATGAAGATTTTTTTTAAATCTCCTGTTCGTTATTTCAACACTTCATCGCCCCCTTTGAGCCGTTTGCCCTCGAGGACCCCACCGCCCCCTTGGACCTCACCAACGCCCCGTGTTATTTTTGTCTTCATCAATAAAATTGCCTGTGACTCTAAGAATATAAATACTCTAAAAACTCTCTACTGGAAACTCGTTCGATCTCATCTTGAATATGGCAGTGTCATTTGGTCTCCTTTCTATGCTGTTTATATTCATCATATTGAATCTGTACAACATCGCTTCTTACGTGGAATTGCATGTAGATTAGGGCGAGAAAGAGGTGATTACTTCTATGTTGAAATAGAATAAACATTTCTGCATTAGAAAAGCGGAGGAAACGCTTTGGTATTATTTGCATTTTTAAAATAATTCACTGTATTATTGACTCACCTCCTTTGTTGAAACTCATTCAGTTCTACATTCCTTGCCGTAGACTCAGAAACAATGAATTGCTTTTCCTCAATAAACACTCTACTAATTATTGGTACCATTCTCCACTATCCAGAAAGAGATTTGTTAACTCAAGCCAGGGCCTTGAAATGTTTGGTACCAGGCTGAATGATTTTTGTCGGGCTTTACGAATTTAGAACTCGGAGATTATGATTTAGAATGTATATGATCTTGGACTCTGCTAAAACGATTTTCAAGCTTTGATTTGAATGTTCTGTCAAATGTATACTCGTATTTCTGTCCTCTTCTTGTCATTGCTTCATTTTTGAATTATGTATCTGTCCTGTTCTTTTTCTGTAGCTCTTGTTTATTTCATTTCGTGTTATATATACTGTGTAATTGAACATTGGTCCGCAAATAAAAAAATAAAATTAAAATAAATATTGTCGCCCACGTTGGGAATCACTGCTCTAAGAAAACACCTCATAACCCTTTGTAGTACTTAATAGTAATTTGTAGCAACCCTCCAAATTTTATACATTTGGTTAAAAATGAAAAAAAAAATTGCAATCGCGCATTTGAAATGAGTAGATTTTATTTTTAAATGCCTTCTCTACTAGGAAAACACAATTTTTTAGTAATATAGCGGTACGTATTATCGTTCGTCTAATCCCTAATAAACTCTTGTATCATAAACATTGTACAGTTTTTTCTCTGGTATTTCTGGGTCAATTGAACTTTTTTCAGCTCGTGATTCATCGTAGGCTTCCGGACTTTGAATTATCCATCTTTTTGTTGAAAACTAGATTTTTTAAAAAGAAACACAAACATTCCCGGGTTACGAATAACCGGACAATCTTTGAAAATCTCCATTACAATCACACTAAGCGTAAGATATTACTTGTGCCATGACGGATAACTTTGCCAACCGAAGAATTGAACTCACGACGCCTGGGTTAAACCATGACGTGATGCCAACTCAGTCACTGACCAGTCATCAGATGAGTCTCTACATTGTTCAATCCATAAGTTAAAATGTTTCGATGACAAAAAGCATTTGTAAATATAATAAAATGTAATGGAATGATCACCAGTAAAACCGGAGTGAAAATGGTTACTATTTAAAAATAATTTAATAATGTATTAATGTCGCTACAAGTTGCCGCTTGGATGTATTGTGTTTAGGTGTCCTAACGATTGGAAAGAACAAACAAACGAGGTGAATATCGTATTTCAAATCCGCGGTTTGTTTATTGAATCACATAAGACACGAGATATGTTATTTATTGTGAGGAATTTCAGCTATCCCCTTCTCATCGCAGCGCCGTACCTCCCCCCTCTCCCCTTGCATACAACCTTCGCAGCCACTTTCAAATATAACTTGAACTGTGTCCATTGAATTCTTCTTCTTACTATTAATACAGAACTGAAAAATATATGTATTTGTTATAAAAGCAAAAGATATGCGTACATATGAAACATATAGTGAACTCTGGTTTAATTAATATTATAATTTCTTCAAATGATTGGTATTCACTTTGAGGCGTCATTATTAATAAATTAATTAAAAATGATTTTGTATTCACCACTTTATTAATATAAATAGATATCTACATGCTTCGAAAGCGATGCTTTCTTCATCAGGAATATGTAGAATATTTAAAATAATAATGTAAAGTAAGAATAGACAAATTATAAACATAAACAAAAATTGATTAAAATAAGTTAGCAATTAATCAAAAATATTAACAAAAAAATATTATTATGCATTGAATAACAAATTTAAATAAGAAATTAAAAAGAAATTATTTTTATTATCAATAGTAAGTGAAAATAAATTCGCTTACATACTTCCATTAGTCATGCTGTCTCTTTCTTTCTAGGTCGTCCCTTTCATGCACTTGGACGTACGTTCACCCATTGAGGTATATAAATGGAGTAAACAGCAGTGTTCGAAATGGGTAATATAAATGAGGTCAACTGGCTACATTGAGATAACACGGGCTTCGGTCGATTACAAGCGTTCACCGCGTATGGGACCTTTCATCGGTTTTACCATAATCACTATACTGTAAATTGGCCTTTTTATTCCTAAAAAAAGAGCATTGGAAGTCGCAAAACCCATAGATTCAGTAAATAAACACAATATAATCCGCCTTTCAGAGGGTAATAAACCAACCCGAAAGTAGTTTTTACGAACATAATAAACAGTACCGTCAGCAATAAAACAAATTTAAAGTCATAAATAAAAACAATATTCGAAAGCAGGGGAACTCACTCCCGACATCGATGATATATATACCATAGATTTAGTATTCATTGTGCCAATCTGACAATGCCCGTGATAGGGCGAAACCGGTCGGTCGAAAATAAATAAGTGGAAAAAAGTTACAAAGGTTTTTTAATAATAAAAAAATCTTTTTTATGTTTGTAATTATTCAAAAAAATAAATTAGAGAATTAACTGTCAGTCAGCAAATGTTCGCTTTTGACTCTCCCTAAACCAAGAAGCCAATCATAGAACAATTTGTGCAAAACAATAAGGAACTCAAGTCCAATTTTTTTTATCAACAATGTCGTTCAAACTTAAATTCCAGTATATTTTGTTTTTTTTTCTACAGTTAGTTTTCATAGTTAAAATAATTTTCAAAGTTTCAATTTTTCAAAGGCCGCCAAAACGCTCAAAATCTACGGCCAGTCCAGTTTTGAGGTTAGAATGTCAAATTTCAAAACAAGGATAAGCTTTACGACACATAATTTTATATTCTATTCATAGTAAACCTTAGCTAAACAAATTATGCACATTTTAGAAACTTTAACGCAAAGAATAATGTCATATTAGTATTGACCATTAACATTATCATAATATCCGTATTGATAATTGGTTTGATCATGAATACTCTAATTTCTTTCATGAATCATAGTTGTTTATATTGTATAACAATTACGAAGCGTAAAGTCACCGAAATTAAGTTATTTTTTTACCAAAACTAAAATAATACTTGTTTAAATACAAAACAACACCGAAAACTAAAATTTTTCATACTTATCCAAAAACAGCATGCTCACATGACGTCAGATGTTCCAAATGCAATGGTACCAACATAACACGGTATTTTGATGAGCTGATTTTTTATTCACTTTTAAATGAGGATTTACAAATTCTACGTATAATTATATATAGTGAAAGTTATATATTCAGAATCGTCGTTTGGTGATTTATGTGAATACATATTTTCAAAGTCATTATATTTTTCAGTGGAGTTCCTCGCTGTACTTTTCGATTTCCATGTATCGGGTTGTTATATACATGATTGTTTTGTCCTAAACCGCAATTTTCCCGGAGATAATAAAACGGGAATATTTTACCGGAATGTTCCAAAGGTTAAAGCTATTTAAAAAATATATTTTTATTCGAAATAAGTCACACCAAATTAATATACCAACTTTTTCCATGTTTGTATAATTTTAGCGTTTACGCGAATTTGCAGAAGACTGTAATAACATTCCCTTCGAATAATAAAATGTACCTCGGGCTGTTTGTGGATAAAGGGGGTAGCGTGATCTGTAATACAGAAAAAGGCTGATGATTTATTAAACGAACGTAGATATTTCAAAAATTATGTTTGTGTTCGGAAGGCAAAGAAAAACAGGTGGAAAAAGTGTTTGCTTTTCATTTATAAACGAGTGAGGGAATTTATTTCGGAGATACGAATAATAATCCTCTCACGTGGGTACGGAAAACAAATCCAAATGACGGTCACCTTAAATTATACGTAATATCACGAGTATTCAAAAGTTGAAGGTTTAATTGGTGTAGCTTAATTTGGTCATCAACATCATACGAGTATGGTAGTATTTCACGTGCGGATAAGCAATTGTAATTTAACCACTTTCTCCTGGTCGGCGGGTCAGCCATGGCTCTGACAAGTGTCTCCGGGATTCTTTGTTGGCCTCGCACCAATCTCCCATAGCAAAGCTTTGCATTTAATTAAAATATGGTTATTTCACTTAGGATTTCTTCCTTTAACGTTTTTTTTTAACATTTTTTTTATTATAATTTCTTCAAAAGATTGGTATTCACTTTGTGACGTCATTATTAATAAATTAATTTAAAAAATTACTTTGTACTCACCACTTTATTAAGATATACAGATATCTACATGTTTCGGAAGCCATGCTTTCTTCATCAGGAATATATATAATACTAAAAATAATAGAGTAAAGTATCGATAAATGATAAAAAATAGAACACTATAATGTAAGAATAGACAAATTATAAACATAAACAAAAATTGATTAAAGTAGGTAAGTAATTAATCAAAAATTATATTAATGGAACACCTAAGGTGCTTAGATAATACAAACTATTCTGAATTTTCCAATCATTATAATCACAATTGTGTTATATTTTTATCATTTATCCATACTTGACATTATTATTTTGAGTATTCTATATTTTCCTGATGAAGAAAGCATCGCTTTCGAAATATGTAGATAGATATATGTGTGTAATAATAAAGTGGTGAATACTAAGTAATTTTTTTAATTAATTTATTTATAAACAAAATATTAATTTATTATTTTTCCCCTTCAGGTGACAGCCCTGCTCTCCCTAAGCGGCGGGGGTCAGTTCGTCAGTAATGGGATGATGTACGTCACGGAGAGGCTGCGGCTGGGGCCTAGGGGTGCCACCGCATTGGTGGTCAGGATTCTGGTCACCAAACCCGGAGTTCACAACATCACTGGTGAGTTATTTTCTATACTCATTTACATTGGTAATTAATCATTCACCCATAGCAGAAGGGATAACTACGCAATTTAAAAAAAATATTATAACCACATAACATATTAAAATCATATTTAAACCAGAAAACAATGTTTTTTCTTTGTTTTCGGGTTTAAATATTTTTCTATAGGGGAAAAAACAATGAAATTTCTAAAAAGAGTTATTCATCTTTTTTACATGTAGAATCACCTCTCAAAGTTACTGCTGTTTGCCCCCTTATTATAAGCATTCCTAATCGCTGAACATCCTAAATTGTCTATTAAGGTGCTCGCCTACCTTCATAGACAATAAAATAGTGTTCACCCACTTTCATTCTAAATAAAATAGTGCCCGCCCAATTTTAAGACAACAAAATGATATCAGAGTAAAAACTTTCTATGTAAAATTAAGATAGATGAGTTAATATTGTATTTATTATAAATACGTATCACTTTTTTTAAAAACTAATACATAAACTAACATTTTATTCCTCAGAAATGCTTGCGTTAAAAACATGTTTGAAAATAGAGTGTTGGCTTGACTTTTGGTAATGCCACGAAAGCACATTGTTCGTTTCGTAGATTTAAAATTCGACGTTTCTCCTCTGTGAAAAAATAAGACAAAACGTAACTTAAGTAAAATAAGTGAGCTTCTTTTCAATTCTATTTAAAACATGTTTTGACATTCCTAAATAGAAATAAGTCATCCTGTTAACACTTTTTATAACTAGTAGAGTGGAACTTCATCCACAAAAATCGATATCCTAAATTGATCGTAAAGTTGATCGAGAATTTAGTTGGGAAGAGCGTATTTATGCATTTTAACAGTGTTGAGGCAAAATTTCGGCTCAAGAGTTGCTCAGTAGGGTTAAGAATAACGGCCGTTAGAGTCTCAATATAATATCTGCTGACTCGTTCCTCGAAGGTGACCTGGTATTGGTATCTATACCTTTGCTGGCATCCCTCTTGCGTATTTCTTTGTATGAAATATCTTTCTTTTTTCAGTGTTGTGTGTCGTTTTCAAGTTTAAACCAAATATTGGATTTTTTTTAAACAGCACTCCCTACATTGTAATACATAATACACTCAATCCTCGTTAATTCAACTGAATTATATTGTGAGTTAGGTCGATGAAACATCAAGTCAAAACAGCTTAACTGTATGCTCTACAATCAACATCACAAAGCTTTGACTGAAACCGCCCTTGGCATTATGTAATAATACCCATGTTTATGCATTTCCCTTAGACAAATACGCATGTAGGTATATCATTACGCTATGGAGGTTGTCATTCAATACGTACTGCATAGATACATATTTACTTCCCCGTATTATGGTATCCAACTTATCGTAATAGCATGCATCTTCAGAAACCTTCCCGTAGCTCGGAGATCGTATTAAAATGTTCGTCGGCTCAACCTCCAATGGTTGTACATAATGCACGATTAACGTACTTGTACCAGACGTAATCTGGCACACAAGCGAAATTTATGAGGCTGGCTGATCCCAATCTAAGAAGCGAGGCTGGGAGGGGAGGTAGCACTCCTACCGTTCCATCTGCGTGGGGGAATGGTACTGACGACAACGACTTTTGCAAATTATGCGGGCCTTGTCCTTGGGACGTTGGTTATTGGGGTCCAGTCCGAGGCAGTAGTCCGATGGAAGTCCAAGGTAAGCAGTGGTCAGAGTAAACAGGGTGGGTGGTTCAGAAGTCAGAGCGGGCGGTGGAGATAGAAGTACTTGTCAGGCTGGCGGTCGAATGCTAACTGCCCGAAGTGGCCTTTGCAGGCCACTTAAGGGCGTCCGCAGCGTGCAGACCTACGGCGCCGTGTTAATGCCTAACACGTCTATCTCCCTCCAACTAGCCGTACCGCTCTAACGTTTTATTTCATCAGTCATGTACGTCTGAACGGTCTGGGACAACAAGCTCGCCAGACCGCCCGTTACATACATTAACAAATTGGGAAACGGGTGCGGTTTGCGGACAGGGAAGCATCATTTATTTTCCCTTTCACCCGATTCCCTCACAAATTGGAACATAAAATTCTTATGAACTAAGCACACATTATTTTCTTACAATACAATATTTTCAACTACATAACTAAAACACAATTAACCATTTTTGTCACAAATATAGTTTAAGCTACCTAAAGAGGCGGCAAGATGTCCGACACAGTACTGTTCCTTGTATAGTGAATTTTTTTTTGTATTAATTATTGTTAAGGAGAGAGGGATTATTTTTTAATTAAAAATAATGAAAAAATTCTCCAAAAGATTGGTATTCACTTTGTGGCGTCATTATGAATAAATTAAGTAAATTTATTTTGTATTCACCACTTTATTAATTAACATATATCTACATGTTTCAAAAGAGATGCTTTCTTCATCAGGAATATATAGAATACTAAAAAATAATAACGTTAAGTATAGACAAATTATAAACATAAACGAAAATTGATTGAAATAGGTAAGTAATTAATCAAAAAATATTATAAAACTATGAATAATAAATTAATGTTAGAAATTAAAAAAAAAATATTTTTTTTTTTATTATTAATATTAATATGAAAATAAATTCAAGAGATAGTTATTGTTAAAAAAATATTTGATTATTAATTTAAATTTATTCACTATTAAATTTTATTCAATATTATTCCTGATGAAGAAAGCATCGCTTTAGAAACATTTTGATGTGTATCTTAATAAAGTGGTGACTACAAAATAAATTTAATTCATTTATTAAAAATAGGATAATCATAATATTGTTAAAAATAAATAAAAAAATACATTACTTATTTTTAAAATTTACATTGGCTTACCATTTATCAAAACAAAATCAGATATACAACCATTTTCTGACCTTACTATGATTTTTTTTATAAATATGCGTATGTAAATTTTTCAATCTATTATTTATGTCATAAGAATGATTTATTTCCAACATATGATTGGCAAATTAAGAATAATTATAATTACTTAAGCACCTTAGGTCCTCCTTAACTCTAGTATTAAAATTTGTAGAAGTATTTTCTATATAAAAAAAAGCAATCGTTACAAATTAATTTACAATCCCTCTATTTATTAAAAATATTTTTTTATTATTTATTATTCATATAAAAATAGAATAAGAAGCTTCGATTTTCAAACATTGGCATAAACAAATTATTTTATATTAATTTTACTAATTATTGAAATTTGTACTAGTAAGAAAGTGGTTGTTTCACTAAAAGTAACTAACCATTCCGCCATCTTGCCGTATCGCTAGGCAGAGAGGATCGAACGCCCTACAACTCCGCCCCGGCACACACTCCCTTCTTAGTCGTCATTTCTCGAAAACAGTGAAAACATTGAATGTTTAAAAGAATTATATATAAATTAAAATTTGATGATATTGACAGGCAAAAACAAGCTTTCAGTGTAAAATTGAACATGCTCAGCAGAAGATTACGCCTTTGTAGTATCGCTGTGAGAGGGGCTCTCTTCCTCCTTGCCTTCTACGCAACGTTGTACATGTGCGAACTCTGGGAAAACTATAAAAAGATTTGTATGGAAAGACTTCGTGTACAGTACAATAACGCCTTCCGCATAAATTTTGGCCTCCCCAGATACTGCAGTGCTTCCAGTATTTTCACGGAGGGGCGACTTTCCGGTTTTGCAGTCTTTATAAAAACGAGGGAGTTTGGAATGAGGGAAAGAATTAACAGCTCCGGGAACATCCTCATCATGGAGGCCCACCTCAATCCAGCCTCCAACATCGACGCATAATTTTTTTAAATTTTTTAATTTATTATATGTCTATCCATCGCCTACTATCTGATTAATATTTTAATTTTTCGAACATATTTTACATATTTTTATAACTATCGTATATATATTTTGTATGGAATGTGAAGCACTGCACTAACAATAATAATAATCGGATGATTTTTATAGCGCCGTTTTTGGGAAAAATCACCTCAAGGGCGCTGTACAAATCTTACTTCCCATTCTTACATTGTTCCTATATTACATCCATTACATATTTTATTTTTTTGGACAGGCTATCATCATTACACATTATTTATAGACCATATAAAGAGATGCAGTTAAATTATCAAAACTAAATACGGCTTGATCTAAGTTTTCATACATGTTAAATTGAAAAAAAAAAATTATTCCTTACGATATATTGCAAAACGCTAATACAAATAATAGGAGTTATGTGAAGTTGGGCGGCGGGTGAGGACGGGGGCCGGGGGAACTGATCCATATCCATATCCAATCTTTTTTGTCTTTGTTGGTGACGCCCCTGGGCGACCTGACGGGACGCTTGGTGTTGGTCTGCCCGTACGCCAGGTAGCGCTTGACGGCCGGCTTCAGGATCTGGAAAGAGCACACCAGCGTGTCGTCCATTTCTCGCCCCAGCCGGTGGTGTCCTTGTCGGGATCGGACCACAGCAGGTCTCAGAGCAGCCTGGTCGGGCAAGTCCGTGGGCCGCATGATGCACCGAATCTGCTGTGTGGACTGGAGGTCAGAACTCAGGTCGCCGTGACAGCAGAAGATCTTCTCGTCAAATGTCTTTTCCTATTGCGCCTTTCTCGGCAGCCACGAAATCTAATTTTACGGGTTGCGGTTGTGGTACAACGTTCAAGGTTATACAGCGATATCTTTGCAGCTATTAAATGGTCCAAAATAACACAATCACCATTAAGCCCGGTCGTATACGACATTTTTTACAATCACCATAGTTTAAAGAATAACATAATAATAATAACAACCTGACAGATTTGAACTTAAAATGTTTGGGTTTTTATTTGATTTTTTATTATAAACTTGATTTAAGCCCGAAATGGCCACACTAAAATTATATGATTTTTATCAATGTAACCTATAAATTATTGCGGTTATTTTACGCTATTTTAACACTGGATTTTTTTTTTTTTTTTTATTGTTTATTCATCCAAAGAACATAAATACATACAAGGTAAAATAAGAAAGAATCAAAATATGTAGTCCTGCAAAGCGGTCACATGACAGCTTGTCTGCAGGTTCTACAAAGATTAATTAGTCCTAATAGTAATAGTAATATGTATTAATCTTAAATAAAATAGGTACTTACATTTGACGTTAACATTATAGGTACATTAACTTAGCCATTAAGTATACATAGATAAAAATTTAAAGATACAAAGAAACAATTTAAAGATACAAAGAAAAAATTTAAAGATACATAGATTGCTCATTAAAATCCATAACTTCATCGATTTCACGCAAAGCCTCTCACTTTCCTCCAATTTATAACTTTCATTAAATTTATTGAAAATCACTGGCACTATGTATTCAAGAGTTCGACCTCCGTATTTATTTGAAATTTTTGGAATTTTTAGGCCTCTTCTTTCAGTGAATCTAGTGCTGTGTTTATGCACCAGTGGCTTTTTGTATTGGCTTTCTCCCGCGTTATCTATAATAGTGATGTACCATAGGAGACCTTTTACAGGAAGTAGGCCCTCAGCACCGTATAATATTTTTAAATTTTTTCTTTGTCTGTATATCTTTGGTGTGACAATTTTTTTAACTATCGCAGTTTGTAAATTTTGGACATATTTAATATACGTAAAGCTTGTGTGACCCCAAGTTCGTATTCCATATCTCAGAATGGATTCTACCATGGAAAAATATATAAGTTTAAGTGTGCCATGTGGCAAGACAAATTTTAATTTATAGAAGCTACTCGATATAGATCGGAGCTGGTTACATATTTTGGCCACTTGCGTGTCCCACTTAAATTTATTATCTACTAATAATCCCAGATAAGCATAATCGTTTGTAAAATCGATCGTGTCGCAGTCACAATTTTTTTCAATTTTTTTATGTATGCATTCAAAATGATGAGCAATTGGTTTCGGTAAATTCCGATAAATTAAGAACTTCCCAATATTTCCCAGATAAACTGGAGCGCTTATAAAAAGCTGCCGGAAGCTACGAGAGCGCCAAAATAATACCTCCCCACACAACGGAATAAACATTTTTTATAATGATCATTTATTACTACAATTTTCGTTTCCTATTATAAAAAGGAATTTAATTCTTAGAACGTAGTCTACCGCGTAAAAACACGTGGAAAATTGAAACAATAATTCTGCCTTATTTAGTACGCAATAAACATTCTGTCAAGGAGACCACGTAAGCTCCGTGACTCATCTGATTGTGATTATATTAGACAATAATAAAATGTAATACCTTCAGATGTTCAACCGAATAATACATCATCCCTTGTAATACGTAATGGGCGCACATGCGGCCTTATTTCTTATCACTTGTTTAAAAAACAAAAACAAAATATTTGCTACTCATCTCACTAGGACAGTCCTGTGTTGAGATGAGTAGCTTTACAATTTTAGTGAAACAATATATATATTAAATAACACCAAAGTTATTACGACTCTAAAATAAACAACTATAAAATCTACAGTATATCTTTACATTGGGCCATATCTTTATAGATTACAATATAATAATAATTTAACAATTTCATTGAAACCCAAATAAGTATCATAAAGTATCTGTGTTCCAATAAGCCACAATCATAGGGTGGCCATATTTTTGTTAACAAGAAGTACTAAGTAAATAATAATAGGTAAATAATAATAAGTAAATATTAATAAGAAAATAATAATAAATAAATATTAATAAAAAAATAATAATAATAAAGTAATAGCAAGTAAGTAATAATAAGTAAATAGTAATAAGTAATAATAAGTAAATAGTAATAAGTAATAATAAGTAAATAATAATGATAATATCGAGCATACATAATTTGATTATCTCCAAGACGGGGTATGTAAACAAAATAATAATGCAGGATGTGACAAGACGTACCCGACGGACATTATCTAGCGATTTCTGAGCTTACTTGGAGTAAAATAAATAGATGTCATATTGATATCGAAGTCTGTTGCCTATGTTTTGTTACACTATGAATAATACAACAAGCCCTAGCAAATCGTAAAGCCAGCAAATGTAATTATTTGAGCTGAATTTAACTCACAACGATGAATACCAACACACACAGATTCATCACTACTTGGAGCTTGGAACTTCGAGTAATTAGTTCCCGTCAACCCTTAAAGGAAAATATGACGAATTTCTCCCGGAGTGTGTAATTTATAGTTTGTTTGATCGATTTCCGGAAACCTATTTGTATTACTATAAATCATCAAACAGCTTTAGACGACATGTTTACGTCCTGTAAACATTGTTCGTCGTAAGGGAATCTTTCTGCAACCTTGTAATTGGACTGTAGCTGTGTTTGTTTTAATTACAGATCCATTATGTATCGCTTACTAGTCTGATGCAGGAACAATAATTGCCATTTGAAAAGCTATTTACGGCTTTCAATCATTATCCGCTATACAAACTAAAACAATGGATTTAACCTTTTTTGTTAAAGCATTTTCATAACTTATTTACATATTCCAGAAAAAAACATAAACACAAGCTTTCGTATACGGATATATGTTTAATGCTCGATCTTGGCATACACTTCTTACTTCAATCGCATTCATACACAATTCTCATACATTCTCTTTTGTTAGTTCGACTTCTGACATGGCCCGACTCAAGTATTTGATTAACTTGATCGTGCCATGTCTTCGTCGGACGTCCACGGCTCCTTCTTCCATTCACATTCGCATCATATATTCTCCTTACACTCCTTTCTTCATTCATTCGCTCTTTATTCCCAAACCATATAAGCGTCCCTTTCTTCATCTTGCTCATTACGCTTACATCAGCCTCGCTTTTATTTATAAAAACCTGTCTCAATTATAATGGTGGGGGGGAGTATGTAAAGTCATATAAATTATTCGTCACAATGACCGCTGGTGTCCCCCAAGGTTCAATATTAGCTTCCATCCTGTTTAATTTATACACCAGCGACATCCCTAGACCAATCCATCGTAACATTAAAATTTGCAAATTTGCCGATGATACTAATATCATATCAAGCTCTACCCAAGAGCTCACAGCCATACGCTGAGTCCAATCTCAAGCAATAAATAAATCAATACAATAATACAATAAATCCTTCAAAAAGCGCAGCCACAATTTTCACGCGTAGAATGCCGAAATATCAAAATATTTGGGGAGAGCGTACCTTGGACCAAGTCAATAAAGTACTTAAGACTCGTTTTAGACTCAAAACTCACTTGCATATTCAACAAAAAGTTAAATCCACAAATCGCGCAATAAGTTCTCTCTACCTCATGCTTGGTAAGAATAGTCAATTATCCACAGACAATAAAATACTCAACAACAACAATATTTTCATAAGCTGCACCTATTTGGGATAACGCAGCAAAAACACACATAAAACCCTTACAAACCCTGCAAAACAAAGTCATTCGATAAATATTGAATGCTCCTTCGTGGATCAGGGTTAACACTCTACACAAAGACACAAAAATTCCTCTGGTAAAGGAACTAATTAAATCACTTTTCGAACCATTTTATGCCGGATTACCCGGCCACGAAAACCCAACGATAAATTCGTTATCAGACTATGATGCGAATTCTATATTTCTGCAGCTCCTGCAGCATCTCTGCTAGTTTTTTAGCAATTTTTCCCATTCCCATAACTTAAATAAAACATCCAAAACGTGAGCCAGTAAAAAAATCCTTTAATTACATTAGAACAATATTATTTTTATAATAATGGTATTCTGAATATAAATTAGACCAAAGAACAAAATCGTCACAATGTGGATTGACCGCAGTTTGAAAGTGGTCTTGAACGCAGACACAGCTGTCACAATAATAAAAAGTAAAAATACTTGCAGAACTTAATAATAACATTATTAAATTTGATTTACATTAAATTTTAAAAAGATCATGTAATAATGTTTGTATAGTGTAATTATGCAATTACAGTATTTCAATGTTTCACATCGGATGAATTGAAATAAAAATTAATTTACAAAAACATGGCCATAATGCATATAACGCTTCCGGTAAGTTAGTATTCAACGGGAAATGGCAAGCTTTAGTCGTGCTAACATTATTCAACGTGCTGTATTGAATTGAAGCTCAGCGGTCGCCAAACAATGAATATCGAACATGTACCAACTACCCTTTACAGTTTCATTTCGGCAGATGGTTTGGTAGTTTTCTATTGAACCATTTTGTGGTTAAAGTTTATTTTCGTTACGAATAATATTTTGGTAACCTTATTGCTGCAAATTTCAGCCTGTCAGCTCCAGAGTTTCCTGTCAAAAACAGCAACGATATTTTACTAGCGTGAAGTTCGCTTAAATTTTGAATATCTACCTCGATTGACTGACACTTTGAAAATAGGTCAGTCAATCGGATGGGGGCTCGAAGTGGTTTGTTGAAACAATCGAGGGAAAATATATCACTATAATTTGATATAAAAAATAAATAACATAAACTGACAGCGATTCACGTCAGCATCAATTTTGTGAAACACTCGGAACATAATCAATTGACGGTAGAAAAAATGTTATAGAATTTTTGAGATGGGTAGGAGCCTCACATCATGGGGGTAGGAACCTCACATCATGGGGGTAGGAACCTCACATCATGGGGGTGGGAACCTCATATCACGGGGATAGGAAAATTTAACTACATTTATTTATTTTATTATTTTAACGTACAGAGTGCTTTTACATACAAATACATCATTTTTAAATAACGTACAAAAAAGAAAACACCCAGAAAAGTTAATTACACATGAAAAAAAGGAAAAAAATGCAAGAGATCTAAAAATATACAGTAATATAAAGAAACAGAAAAAATAAATAGCGTAATATCCAAAAAGTCAATATTAACGTTAATAACAAATAAGTAAATAATGAAAAATAAAAGTTGTAGTTAACAATAATTTATAAACTAGGTAGAAATAATTGACATGACAATCTTGCTCACTATTCTAAAGTTTTATGTGGGAGTCACAAGCAAATTTTTTGCTTTGTAGTTAAAATATCACGATTATTTGTAACCAACGCCCAAAGGAAAACGGAGAAATGACTGTATGCTGCCTTAAGCTAAGAAAATTAAATGGTATTGAGTTAAAGTGATATTCAAATTTAGTATACCATAGTTATAAAAAGGGGCTAACTTAGCTTTCAACATTACAAAAGTGAATGCCTTCAACCACCTGTAATTAATTATAAGGAGGGACCAACTTAGCGTTCAATATTACAAGAGTGAATGTCTTTAACCATCTGTAATTAATTATAAGGAGGGGCCAACTTAGCGTTCAATATTACAAGAGTGAATGTCTTCAACCACCGGTAATGAATTATAAGGAGGGGCCAACTTAGCGTTCAACATTACAAGAGTGAATGTCTTCAACCACCGGTAATGAATTATAAGGAGGGGCCAACTTAGCGTTCAATGTTACAAGAGTGAATGTCTTCAACCACCGGTAATGAATTATAAGGAGGGGGCAATTTAGCGTTCAATATTACAAGAGTGAATGTCTTCAACCACCATTAATGAATTATAAGCAAAGAAATAAATATACCGTTAATTTTATATATAATTCAAACAATTTCCTTAGCTAACCATTGCTAAGCTGATCCTTGAAAGTTCCTTCCTCCTTTAATTTAATCACGGAATTCCTTCGTTTATTCGTTTCTCGGGATAATAACGCTTCTGAATCCTTGAACCCAGAGGGAATAAATTATAAAACCTTACCACAACTTCCGCTCTGTGTGAGAAGGAAGTAAAAAGGATAAAAATCTAACTGGGACCGGCAAAGGAAGATCATCCAGAATCCTTCGCTGAAAGGCATCTCGGGTACAGACGTCATTAGCTCAACTCACCCCGTTCAACCCTTCCTCCTTTAAAGAGCAAATTCCTAAGAACCCCTCATTTTCTCGACAACAAAAGAAATAAATTGTAGGAACTGAAGACAACACATTTTACATCGTGGGTTATTTTCACGTAATATGTGCGGCTTATTTGAATATCATACTACTTTTAAAATGCCTACATTTTTGAGATTTCTATTGTTTGATATGTTTCAAAACCATTGTAATTATAATAACAAATATGTATTAGGCAAACGGGGATACGGTGAACACGTGCCCAGGCGTCGTGTGAGATTTTCAATTGCCGCACGAGTTGTTTTTTTTTTTAAATCATTCGGATGCTCAGAAACTCTGCATTTAAATGACAGTTTAGTTATGGTTTACCATGAATAGAATATATAATTAAGTACGGTAAAGCTCATCTTTGTTTTGACAGTTGACATTCTAACCTCAAAACTGATCCAAACCGACCAACCGAATTGTTTGTTGAGTTTGAATTATATTACTTATGTTAAGTTATGTTTTACTATGAATAGAATATCAAATTATGGACGGTAAAGCTCATCCCTGTTTTGACATTTGCCATTCTAACCTCAAAATTGACCATGGATTAGGATCAAAGCTTTGAAAAATTGAAACATCCAAAATTATTTTTACTGTGAAAACTGGCTTTAGTAAAAAAAAAACGAAATATACTGGAACGTCGTTATTGAATAATTTTGTTTTTTTTTTTTTTAATTCGACTAGAGTTCCTTATTACACGGTAATTTATAATAACATAGATTTTTTAATCATAGGCCTTTTATCAATTCATGAATAGATTTTATTTCTAAATGTAGCCGAAACTAATAAAATGGCATTTTCCTACCTGTATACATCATATGGTATTTCCGATATTCAGAGCAGCCAGTGGCGCTACCCTCCACAGCCTGGCTAAGTTTTCAATTCCCCATAAAGCGAACCAATTGTGAAGTTTGTTGGAATTTCCCCTACTCTTTGGTTCTGGGCGCATCTCCGTCAGCCGAGGTGGAGTGCGTTTTATGGAAGAATTATTGGTTGCCTTTTACTTTGGCAAATAAACTTTTTTTAATCCTCCCTTAAACTATTTTTAATAAAAACGTTCTAATGGGAATGGAAAACATTATATCACAAAGGTTTTTTCTTTTCTTAATAAATTACAAAATAACTTTATTTTATTCAATTTATTACAATAATTTATTAAAGCTTAAAAACCTCATTTAATCTTTAATCAATGAAGATAATAAATAAATTAGAAATAACTTTGTAATTACGTAATTAAACATATAGGTATATGTATAGATAATATCCTTAATCACATTGAAACTCTTGCAAAAAAGGTTAGAAAATACATTTTGTGCTTTAAGATCTTTACCAAATAATTAAAGAAAAATATTTTTTCGGCTGTGTAACTCCATTCTAACCTATGCTATTATTGGCTATGGGGATCAGAAGCGACAATAATTGATTCATTACTAAAGGCACAGAAAGCAGTGATCAGAGTCATCACTAGGAAACATTTCAGGTATCCTAGTGTATTGTTCTAAGAAGGCATTACAAATGTATGTACAAATATAGAATATATACTAGTAAAATCGAACACACTAATTTCTTCAAAACATCGGTATTCACTTTATAGTGGTTGGTGATTATAAAGTAAATTTTAATTCCTTTATTAATAATGACGTCACAAAGTGAATACCAATCTTTTTAAGAAATTAAGATAATATTGACATTGATTAAAATTGAGGATAATATTAATAATTCTTAAAAAAATTGAGTTTTTATGGATAAAAAATACGGAAAATAATTAGGTCTCATTAGCTCCGCGGTTATAGCATTATCTCAGTAAGGTAGGAGTTCCTGGGTCGATTTCCAGTTTTATTTCAATCATTAGTGACTTTCGGCTTTTAAATCTGACTTAAGGAATAATTATCAAGAATGATTGTTTTATTTACTTTATATTGTTTTAAATACTGTTAGATACACACACACATAAATATATAACAATAAATATGGGTGTATCCAACGTACGTTAAATCATTCTAAATTAATATTTAACAATAAAAACAAAAATAAATACTTTCAATATAAGCGTTTAAAAAAATTATTGTTAATAACACAAATGTAACTAAAACCTCAAACATTATTGTTAATAACACAAATGTAACTAAAACCTCAAACATTATTGTTAATAACACAAATGTAACTAAAACCTCAAACACTATTGTTAATAACACAAATGTAACTAAAACCTCAAACATTATTGTTAATAACACAAATGTAACTAAAACCTCAAACACTATTGTTAATAACACAAATGTAACTAAAACCTCAAACATTATTGTTAATAACACAAATGTAACTAAAACCTCAAACATTATTGTTAATAACACAAATGTAACTAAAACCTCAAACATTATTGTTAATAATACAAATGTTACTAAAACCTCAAACATTATTGTTAATAACACAAATTTTACTAAAACCTCAAACATTATTGTTAATAACACAAATGTAACTAAAACCTCAAACATTATTGTTAATAACACAAATGTAACTAAAACCTCAAACATTTTTGCGGCAATCAGGGTATTAAACAGACAATGAAACTGAAAATTTTATACATAAAAAAGTATTTATATATTTATTCTTAACTTTACCAGGACAGTCCTGTGTTACGATACATTACATATATATTTTTTTATAAATAACACCGAAGTTATTCAAACTATCAACAACTACAAAATCTATAAGTAAATCTTTTACAAATTACAACACTAATAATTTCATTTTAACCCAAATAACTACCATAAAGTACGTGTGCTCCAATGAGCCACAATCATAGGGTGACCATATTTTTGTATCTGTCCTTTTGTTATTCACTGGAAACCATCAATAAAAGTAAGAGTCCAGTGCTCATACATTGCCTTCTTACTCCCTGCTTCCATTTGTTTACATAGTTATATTCAACAAAAAATTGTACCATTTTGAACTAGTAAGCGAAACATACCAGATCCATTCATTATTACCTACACTAAACTAAAAAAATCATATCAAACCTTAAAAAAAAACAACTCTATTTTTTACAAATTAACTTTATGGATTCTTTTATAATCCTTTATCTATCTAGGGCTCATAACAGGCTTATAATAGGAAATATATAATAACCTTCATCTTTTCTATGTAACTAGTACTGCGGCGCTTTGGCCTTATTACTAATTACCATCTCATGGTTTGATTTACGTTACTGAATTTATGTTACATTATTTGCGCTCTTTAGGAAAAGATCTTAACTGGATTAAAAAACCCTAACCAAGGAAAGGGAAAAGGACATTTGGTTATAAACAATTTACCAAAGTTACTTTGAACTGAATAAAATATATTTAATACGTTATTAACTATTTGCTGCATCCTCTTCGGGCTGCATTCCTGAGTTTTGTCGTCGGCTCATAAATCTAAGTGATACTTAACTCAATCTTATCAATATTACTAAACAATATATATTTTTTTTAGTACTTAATTTTAATCGTATTTTTTTCCTCATAGCACCGACCAGTACCTATTAAACACATATACATAATCTCTTCATACTTAATTATTTTCTATGTCAATAGTAGCTTTTTACCCTTTTACTTTTGTATAATTGCACTTGATATGAACTAAACTTGTTTTTTCGACAGTCCTAAAACGGGATTTGTTCCTAGTCGGGCAGTAAAAGCTTTCTTAAATGTTTTTAAATAATGTTTGTTTCAAATATTATTAATATTATTATTATCATTCGCATGATTTAAGTAGGTATGGAACGCGTGTGGCTTTTCATTCTAATACTGTACCAACTTTGGGAGTTAAACAGGGTGCACGCTTTAATACAATCCACCGAACCGGCCGTATTCAACATGTAGGTAAAGTTGTAAGCATCTAGTATCATTACACATTCTTTCCCTCCCCTCCCCGGAACGACTTTCCAAGTTGCCGGTAAGGCAGCGCGAGCGCTTGGGTCGGGCGTCATTAGTAATTTAAACTTTTCACATAACAAATATCAGAGGCGCAACAACTGAACAACTGGGGGCGACAAACTTGCCCCTAAGGAGGATGTGATTTAATATAGGAACTTTAGATTCTTCGGTAATACCAGTATATTATACATCGCTGCAGTGGCTCTGTTAGTTGTTGCTCTGCTCCAGGGATCGGTTACACTTCAACAAGCAAGCAGGCAGATGTGCACAACTTACTGGAAATACTTTAATACTGGGTTTTATGTGTTTCTTTGTGTAGTACTTTATTTATTTACTCCGATGAATTGAAATTAATGGGAAGTAAAACTATTAACAGAACAGTACATTATCATAAAATGTATTTAAAAAAAATAAGACATAGTTCTCACATATGAATTGTTATGTAACAAGATCAGCTACAACACAATAAAAGAATCTAGTGGTTTGTAGAAAATGTTCTAGCCGCTAGTTAAATAAAGATACATCTAGCCGCTGGTTGCTAAACTATTGCGCTACGCCCATAGCGACACGTTTCCGCCAACCATCGTTGTTTTTGGCGGGCGAGACAAGCGAATCGGACACGGTTTCCGGCTGCCATTACGGCGTGGGCTCGCATACGCCCGACATTTACTAATCCAGACGCAGGTCGTAAGGTGCGTGCGGCGTGCCTTGGGCACGTGGCCGCCCTCTAATTACATTGTAACTTGTTATCTTTGCATTGAACCTAAATATTAAAGCCAGTGACCGGTGCCCTAACTCACCGTGTCCTGCCTGACGTTGTACGTGTGAGATACAGAGTCCCTAAACATCACACCTTTTTACGCTGAAGGGATCGTGACTCCTGTTGCTGACCACCTCATGTAAGCAGAATTGTTTCATCCTCTTTTATGTGCTGTAATAACTATGCCCTATTGAATATCATGGCCGATTTGAGATTCACCAGAGAGAGAGAGATTATCGAGTCTCAGATTAGATTAGATACTACACCTTGTTGGGAATCCCGTATGTCATTACTTGTTAATGTTTTCCCTGTAATAAACCCTGTCCAGAAAGCATGCCTCTTTTGACTGGTAGCTAGTTACCTTCCGATATAAGGCTGCGGTCGACCTACAGCATGAGACAGAGTTGTGATGCCTCTACCAATAGAGCTAACCTGGTGGAAACTGAGATCAGCCCTGCTTCTGGCCTCGAGGTGAGTTAAACTGCGTTCTTTACACTAGCACCCAACGTGTCCTTTCTCTTCCTTTATTACACTGGCGGCCAACTTGGGGCCACATCCTCTCCTCCTTCCTTACACTGTCGCTGCATCGTGGGGCCTCACCCCATTGCTCCTTACAGAATATTTTAAGATTTTTGGTTGTAAAGTAGAAGCGACCCGTTCTCATGTGACAAACAGTATACAAATGTTGGGCGCGCGTTTGGGATTTTTCCCGACTGTGCACCGGTACCGAAGTGATCAATGACGCTAGTTCCTTAGAGCATCTTAATTAAAATACCAGTAGAACAAGGACAGCATTCGAACTTGACGTCTGTGCTCCAGAGATTGCAATCCGTTTGTTAAGATAGGGTAATCTATCAAACGGACCGCCGGTTTCTGCAAAGAGTCAAGGGTTTTTTCAGGTATTTTAGAACTCTCGACCAGAGGTGGCTACCACATTCTGCAATAGTCGTGTGCTATTAAAATATCTGTGGGCTCTGTACAGAATACTTTGGATGAAGATGTGCAGATATTTATTATATAAAACATTATTTCTATATTTATTTACGCCTGTTAAAGGGTTTTAAATAGTATATTTATAGATAATATTAAATAGTCTATATTATAAAAAGTTGCTTAAAACTAAACAACATAATTTAACACTTTTATCTACAGTCTAATAGTTTTATCAAATAAAATAGCTCTACTAGATGAAAAAAACTGTAGTATGTTTAAATTGTAATATCGGTGGCAGTGATGAATGCAACTTGCAGAGGGAGGATGAAAGTAGACTGAATACTGTAGAAATGAGATCTCTGAGACGAATGTGCGTAAAACCAATAGAGGATCATGTGAAAAATGTTTAGATTAATGATTGCAGATTAAAAATTAAAGAATGCAAGTCCGATGTAAGGGTAAGGAGCAAGATTAAAAAATGGATGCTTAGATGGTTCGGTTATGTAGAGCGAATGAATGTAGAGTGCAAGGAGAATATATGACGTGAATGCGAATGGAAAAAGAAGCCGGGGACGTCCGAAGAAGACATGGCACGATCAAGTGAATCAAATACTTGAGTCGGGCCATGTCAGAAGCAAGAAGTGTATGCCAAGATCGAGTTATTTGACGGTCCGTCCTCTCTGCCTACCCCTGCAGTTAAACGGCTTGATGTTAGTTGGTTAAATATAACAACAACATCGAAGTATTTGTTCCCCAGATGTTGAATCTGTCGGAAAAGGAGTTTAATATTTCGATGCTGATGTAGAATTGTCACAATAAAATGGTGGGTACTGTCTTGTAACCGTCCTGTCAGGAACATGAAAACTTATTAAAATATAGCAATTTTTTAGGAGCATAAACATTGAATAATCATTTTAAACAAACACGTTAAATCGCAAATACGAGTACTTCTGAGTTCAAATAATTTTACTAGATTTTATGATTAATGCATGCAATTGTAATCCAGGCATTCTCTAGGAATACCTATTACGTGTCTTAAAAATTTATGTTCGATTCATTCAATCATGTGTGAATGAACATCATAATTTGGAGACCAAACTGCGGAATTATACTCGATATGACTATATGGGCCGGTTTTAAAACCATTCGTTCGTAACGCTTGATACCACTTTTAACTAATATTTGGTCTACTTTGGTTTTATAAACGTTCGTCAGATTACCGGTCGGTTGACAGCTGTCAGTTGTTGCCCGACGATCGCTTGTTTGAAACCGTGCACTATTTTAATTAAAAAGACAATATTTAATTTTCATCTGTGATGTGGGTTCCTTATCGAACGGTGAAAGTAGTGACAAGCGAATGGCGATTATTCAAGATAAAAACGGACGGATAACGGTCGTTCAATGAAACGGTTCGTTACTTAACAGAACTTTGGTAGATCGTTTATAAAATTGTAAGAGACTGAAAGAGATTAATTGGTTAAAAAATTAATCAAAAAACGACCCCCTTATTCTGGGATGCTCATATCATGTCTTCAGATGAGAATAAAATAATGTATACCCTTTTGATATTAAAAATATTTTAGGTACGTTAAAAGAACAATTTTAACTCATTCATAAAATATTTTCATTTCGCAGAAGGAATAAAATGATTTATTTTCATATGAAACGGTAACTTGGTGATGTGACATTAAAATTTAAAAAATAAAACAATAACTTTGTTTACATCACTTTTATTTATACTTGTATACTGTTGTATACTGCCCTGAAGAAGCTACGGTAGTAGCGAAACCCGGTAGGCAAAGGTATAAATAAAAGTGATGTAAACAAAGTAATTGTTTTATTTTTTAATAAAATGATTGTTTAAGACACGCATTAAATTGTGTAATATTCAGATCCTATTTATGTATATTACAGCTTGACAGAATATTTTAAACGTTTCATCAATTGGAACTAAAAATGTAAATTACTTTGACAACACCAAGGTTTTTGACATTTTCAAGTGTCGTCTATCAGAACTTCGAGCGAGGAAACGTATGTCCAACTTATATGCTTACAAATGATTTGTGAATAATATATTTAGTGGATTTATGCCGATTTTGAAAAAAATTACAACCATGTATTCTCGGGTTTGAGGTTATGCTTCGCTTTCAAGTTCAACAGTTTATTATTTGTAAACAGATAAAAACATCCACAGGAAAAAAAATCATATCAGAATATTTCTACTGTTTTATTTTTAGTTATTATTATTTTTAATAAAAACAAAAAATCGCCATTCTCCGCAATTATCTTTCTTGCAAAGTGTTCAATAATAAAAAGGTTCAAACAAAAAAATTGTCCTTGAATTTGATGTCTACGTCATATTTTGAGATATCTGCTTTCGGGAAGTACCACTAATTTTTGGATGCCGTTTTGTGAAAGTAAAAAATATGAAGTTGGATTATTTCGCTTTTCAAAACTTACTTTCATCTTCTTATGAGCCATCTTAGTGTTGTCATCATACTCTACAACAATACTACTTTACATTCGTAAATACAAAAAACCAGAAATAACAACAACCTTACAAATAGAAACACTAGACCTCAGAGTCAAAAACACATACAACGAGGAACGACAAACACAACATTTGGACAAAAACACATACAACGAGGAACGACAAACACAACATTTGGACAAAAGTACTTCTTATAATATGGTACTAAACTCTACAAGAAAGTCCTACTATCCTTCAAAAATCACAACAGCCATAATAAATTTAAAAATCAAATAAAACACTGGATACGTTGCATAGGGAGATCTGAAATAGAAAATATATTTACACCAAATACAGACTAACACCGAAACCACTCAACTGCACTAAAACACCTCACCTAATGATCATTTTATTTTTTTCATTAAGCACATCAATTTAATATAATGTATTTTGCAAATGAAATCCCCAGCACGGGAAATACCTGTGAGGATATCAATATTTGTTATTTCGTTATTAAAAAAAATATTATTATTTAAAACTTTTTAAACGATCGCAGCACCCTCATTCAAAAAAGTGCCTTTGTAAATAAAAATAAATAAAACAGTATCTCTACAGCTCCCTTCTACTTTTCTCTGGAATACAGCATTTTACTTTACCAAATGTGGAGAATCCTCCAATAATTATATTTAATTAAATACATTTTCGTACTAATTTATTCGAATGTACTATTGTGAATGCTAGAGTGAAATGGAGTGTTTACGGAAGTTGGTTCATTAAAATTATTCGGATCATTTGGAATGGCTGTTATCTGAAGATTTTAATGTAATCATAAAAGCTTAATACATTGTTATATTTCGCAGCATAAAATTTGTATGGATATTTTATTTCAATTAGGTAGGTACTTCTTCTTCTTCATATGGTGGAGGAGAGTCGGTGGAGGTCATAGTGGGATGCTGAGGTTATTCAGCTAGTTGACAGCATCGAGAGTCTTTCGGTTCAGCACAGATGTGAGATAGGGAAACTGACGAAGGGGACATTCTTCTACGATGTGTTCCGTCATTTGAATATATCCACATTCACAAAGTTCGGAATCCTTTAGGCCCCATGTATGCATCATATACGCACAACGGTTGTGACTACATCGGACAGGGTTTAACGAGCTCCACATCTTCTGATGGAGAGATAATCCTAGCAATTTAATACTAGGGTCTACAACAAGGTGCTTGTTTTCCACGTCCGAGATCTGCCTCTTCAGGGGAGTATAGTGATAGAAGCAGTCTTTCGCCTTCAGTCCAAAAAGGTTTCCTGTATGTCAAGCGACTGAACAGGAGGTTTACAAGGTCATGTTGAAGTGGAATGTTACTACTGATGGCCTTTTTGTATTCCCTTAGGATTGCTATCTCTCGTCTTACGGTGGGCGGTGCGATGTTCGAGATGACGGAGCCATTATAATGGGGTGAGGGAAGTGTTCCACTCACCGTGCGCATACCAGTATTTAGTCGATCTTCTATGTGCGTGCACTTCTAGCCCACTCTGAAGAATCTGTCTTTAAGATTACTGAACTAACGGCGATATTTCATATCGTCATTAGTAAATACGCAAATTTCTTAAAACCATTTTTTTTTTTCCATCACGAATTATCTGTTTCAAAAATATAAAAATTAAATATACTCTCACATATTTTTCATCGTTGCATAATCGATGCACTTATCGATAAACCGTTTACATTGTTACGATGGAAGTCAAATTCCCCTCAGATAACACATAACTGCAACTACTAGTACATACGGCTTCTCGATTTAGGGAGGGTCAAAAGTGAACATATGCTCATTAGTAGATATGTACATTTTTAATAAAACCTTCATTTGTAATTTATTACTACTATACACTAAATTAAAAAAATATGCATATCATACTTTAATCTATTATACTTTATACTTTAAGCTTCTATATCTCATATGTAATTCATTATTACTCTACACTAAATTTTAAAAAAATGCATATCATACTTTAATCTATTATTCGTCAAACTTTTACATTTTAAACTTGTACATCTCAATTGTAATTCATTATTACTCTACACTAATTTAAAAAATGCATATCATACTTTAGTATCTTATACTTTAAACTTTTATTCTTCATATTTTACACTTTTACATCTCGTATGTAATTCATTATTACTCTACAATAAAGTAAAGTACAATAAATTTTAAAAAAATGATCCATTCTTTAAAAACAAAAAATAAAACACAATTTTTTATATGTATATTTTAAATTTACTCTATGGATTCTTTTATATTCCCTCATGTACTCGTATATGTATCTTAATATGAACTAAACTTATCAATTTGACTGTCCTAAAACGGGATTTTTTCCTAGATGGACAGTAAAGGCCTTCTTAAATATTTCTCTAAAATAACGTGTGTTTCAAATAAATATTATTATTATCATTATTATTTTTATTAGTAACATGAATAGGATATAATAATGACGGTCTCCTTGATTGTATAGCTCCTTGATATCTGCTGTATTTATGCTATTTTGCTCTTTCTTACATTGTCTATTGAACAAATATGATGGTCTCCTTGATTGTACTCGTATATTTCCTTGATAGCTGCGGATATCTTTAAAATTATTTAAGTGCTACTAGTCTATCCTCACTGTAACAAAACTGTACTGCTGTTTTTTTTATTTCTCAATTCGTTTAATACTTGCTTATATTTTTATTATATTATTTAAATCAATATTATGTAGTATGATGATTAGGGTGGTCCAAAATTTTTTTTTATTATTTTTCATCTGACCGCTTCGTGAATTTGTTACATGTATTCATAGTAATAA
>JAHDVE020003458.1:0-49731 GCA_022606495.2 Halesus radiatus
AAAAATAATATCAATAACTCTCAATGAAAAAATATGAAAGAGAAGAAGACACATAAAATAAAAAGTTACGGCCGCGACTGACACTATTGTTTTTATTGGAGGTTATTAATATTATTTTCATTAATTAATATTTCAAACTAACTAACTAACTAGCCATTACGCCGTTTCCCCATAAGGGAGGCAGACAGGACGGACCGCCAAACAACTCGATCTTGGCAAACACTTCTTGCTGCACTCGCATTCATACATCCTCTTTAATTACTCCGACTTCTGACATGGCCCGACTCGAGTATTTGATTCACTTGATCGTGCCATGTCGTGATCTCCTTACACTCCTTCCTTTGTTCATTCGTTCTACATTCCCAAACCATCTAATTACAATATAGTGTAAAACTTCAATAAGTCAATTCTAATTGAGATAAATTAACACAGTTGACATAATTTATTTTTCAGTGTGTTAGAATTTAAAAAAGCTGCCTCAGGCCTCGGGATCTTTCATTTAAAGAGCCGACGATCGCGGATCTCCCAACTGCGAAAATACTCATTTTATGATATTACTTCAGGTTTGAATTTCGATGTTCGTAAAGTGAGATTGCCAACCAAAAAACGAGAGGAGGAAACTTTTTTTAAATTATTTTTGTTATCAGCCAAATGTAATGTGACGGCTTTTTTATGTGCAGTTACGTAAGCCGTTTGCATTTTTTTACTGCTCTGTTTTATGCATATTTACAGGAAAGAGTAATATCAATAAGTTTCAGAGTTATTTAATAAAATATTATTACGGAGTGTTTTTGATAACAAGTGCTGATAGTGAAATCCTGAAATAATAAAAGATGAAGGCATTAAAAATGAACGATGAATTATTTGTTAATTTATAGATCCTTTTTTTTGTTAATGTTTGTGGGTTTTTTCTTTACTCATAACGACAGTCCGTTTAACTATAAGAATTTTTTTTTTTTAAATAAATTGAATACGAAGTTCTTCCAAGTATAGTGGAAATTTAAGGGCATATATACGAGTACAAGGACAATAATAATAATATATGGATATTTTTTTAATATTTTTAATTTATTTATTTTATATACGAGTACAAGGATAATAATAATAATATATGGATATTTTTTTAATATTTTTAATTTATTTATTTTATATACGAGTACAAGGATAATAATAATAATATATGGATATTTTTTTTATATTTTTAATTTATTTATTTTATTTTATTCGGAAAACTAGCAGTTTACAATAATTATTTTATATGATTTTCAGGTAAGTATTTAAATAATTAAATTAAAAAGGAAAAGTTACAAGGTTAGCCAATGAAGTTAAGATGATGGGAGGAAGGGGAAGAGAAAAGATGTAGTCTGTGTAGATGTATTGGGTGAATGTTATTTATTGATTTTAGGTTTGAAAATATGAGGGGCTGCGTTGAATAAGTCGAACTCACTGTGTGAAGTGTTAAAAATGTATGAAGCGCGGTGAATAAAGATCTTTTGTTTTGAAGTAGTGTTGCATTGAGGTATGTTTAGTGTGTGGTTTTGTCTGCTTTGTCTGTTAGGCACTCTCAATTGAATTCCGTCAAGTAAATCAGGCAATCTATCACAGAGATGGCTATTTTTTTGTAACAACAGTACGAATTTCTACGGCTTTCTAGTGATGAAACCCAGAAAAACGTGACTGATTCCTCATGACTCAAGTGGGGACGATGGCCGCGAAAATCGAGGTATCTTATAAAACGGTTTTGTAATATCTCAGACTTTTCTGCATTTCGCCGGTTTTGATGAAAAATCAACTCAAGGATCCTGATATTAGTATTCTACTCAAACACCCTCCTATAACGTAATATATTAAGGGTAATGGAAATGTGCTCACGAATGGCGCTAACTTAAATATTTTAGAAAAAATCGTCTGAACGTAATGCTTTTAAATATTGAGATGAATTGTTTGTTGCAGGGTGTACATACAGAATATGAAATGGAATAAGTTCATATTTTAATTATTGCCATCTCTGAGCGCGTTTCGTTTCGGTCCGCTTGATAGATTCGCCTATCTTAAAAAACGGACTGCAATCTTTGGAGAACAGGCGTGAGGTGGGAATGCTGTCCTTGTTCTACCCTTATTTTAATAGAAGATGCTCTGAGGAACTAGAGTCATCGATCCCTTCGGCACCGGTGCATAATCGGGAAACACGCCGTGCCCAACATTTGCACACGGTTGACATTTGTCACATGAGAACGGGTCGCTTCTACGATTCGTTCTTGTGTTTAACAGCTCAGCTGTGGAATGATTTGTCGCTCTCTGTGTTTCCTCACTCCGATAACATGGGTCTCTTAAAGACCCAGGTTCTCTTCTTCCTATCCCCTAAAAGACCCTCCATACAGCATCTTCAAAGATGATATAGGCCATAAGGGTAATTATTTACCTCGGGGTCTCTTGTGTGGAGTTATTGTAAAAATAAAAATTTCCTTGAGAATATGAATCATTAAATGATAAAAGCATAAATAAATTAATACAAAATGCTTGCTCACTTCAGTATCCTAGTTGTATTTATGCAAACAATATGTATTGGAAATTGATTCCTTACCTAACAAAAATACAAAATTTGTATAAAATTAATACAAACTCATTAAACCAGCACGAAAGGAATAAACAACATCACATCTATAAATTTAATCTACGTGAATATTCCTTATCTTGTCATAAAATTATAATTCTGTTTCTTATTGAACATACCAAAGGTACCGTTAATTCCTAGTCCGCTAAGTCCTTCCGGATCAATGGTAGAATATAACCAGATCATTATAAAACTCTTATAGCCCATTTTGGGAGAGCTATTAACATCCACAGCCCATACATCCTTTAAGCCGATGGTGATTCTAAATTTACTGCTAAACGCCTAGAGCATTTTGCATGTATGTTGTGTGTTTTGCCAAGGTCAAGAAACCCATCGCCATCTACGTGAAAATACGAATAAAAACTATAAGAGAATGCCATAAAAAACATGATACGATAATAATTGATTTCATATCTATGGGAATATCTCTTGCGGATTTTACACGCTGCAAGATCATTAAACAGAACACTATTTTTTTTTGGGAAAATTAACAGCAAAGCCATAATTTACATATATATGACAATAAAAACAATAAATCAAGCCAAACATAAATTTTCCATTGCTGATGATAAATACTATGAGTAAAGTGTGACAATATACAGTTATACATCAGTTAGCTTAAACTATGTCTGTCGAGGGGGGAGTGGAGGGTGGAGGGTGGAGGGCAACATAGGAGTGGGATAAAGGTACAAAGGACGAGAGTAGATGGAAAGGTGGTGAAAGTTATCAAGTTTGAGAGCGGTCGTGTTATGGATTTTAATTTAATATCACGTATAGAATAGAATACATATTGTTTATCCTGATGAGGGAAGCTTTGCTTCTGAAACATGTAGATATGAAAATAATAAAAACAGTGGTGTATAACAAACTTCTTCTTATTAATTATGTTAATAATGAAGCCACAAAATAAAAGAGATTTTAAAAAACATTATTTACAGATTGAATATATTTGACATTGCTTTAATTTACTGATATTTTTATTTATTTATTTTATCGTTAATTACTATTGTGTTTAATTAATAGAAGTCCAGTTTTATTTAAAGTAAATCATTTTAATTAAAAAATATTAATTCGTGGTGAAATTCCATTATAATGACATTTAATAAAATTTATTGAAAATAAATTTAGGTTTCGGAAGAAGCGTATCTTGGGCAGGAAAAAATTAAATTC
The DNA here is from genome assembly GCA_022606495.2 of Halesus radiatus. Taxonomy (NCBI): domain Eukaryota; kingdom Metazoa; phylum Arthropoda; class Insecta; order Trichoptera; family Limnephilidae; genus Halesus; species Halesus radiatus. The sequence goes on from JAHDVE020003458.1 coordinate 3,785, forward strand.
AAATTTATAGAAAGTAATATTTTGTATATAATTACTCAATCATAAATTGGAGTAAAGTAAAAACACGAAGGGGAGTGATGGGTAGGGGTAGTACGGGGGATTTATAAAAGAAAAATGGTTTAGTGTATATTTAATTAACGTAATCGGATTATGTTAACGAATAAAAAACTAACTTATTTATTGGTTGACATTTTTTATTAATAACAGCTATTAAACTTAATTGCCATGCGATAGAACCTTATACATTGTTGTTTTAACTTTTAAGGATACATTCATTTTGAGTCCATGATTTAATAGAGAGGGTACACAGACGATTCACAAAACTACCAAGAGCTTTGATAGACCTTTACCATGAAGGTAGACTCAATAATTAAAATTACCAACATTGAAAGAAATGAGAGAAAGGGGTGACGAGATTGAAACTTTCAAAATGTTTTCTGCACATTATTATTCGAGAAATCTTCCACACCAACACAAATGTAAATCTCCCTGGACACTGATTAATGAACAAAACACCTTTTGCATCCAATCCTTGAAAACACTTCCTTGCAAATAGAGTAATGGAAGCATGGAATAAACTTTTACATTTTTTTAATTATTTTTAAGTAAAAACTTGTTTAATTTATAAACTTGTAGAGATATAGATATATATGTATGTATGTGAGTAAATATATATGAACAAATATAAAAAGAATAAGATGACATAAATTGAACTGGTTTCATTAGTTAAGTTGGTTAAGCGGTTGCCCCGGATAGGCAGAGGTCCTGGGTTCGAGTCCCAGATGCGACTGAAATCTTTTTATTTTCTGTCATTTGTTTTCCGTTTTCATGTTTAATTTGGTTATGTTAATATTATTTTCTACAATTTTCTCTAATAAAAATTTTAATAGTTAATTCCATGAAAAAACAAAGTTTTTTTTTGCCACTAACGAATACCAAGTATATCCACGCACTGTCCTTATTTATGTGGATTTTTTTGCTATATATACAATACACATAAATTTATACAAATCTATTCAAATATGCATATAATTGAATATTAAAAATAATATATATATAAATATAAAATGTTTATAACATTTGTACCTATGTTTATATAAATGTATGTATCAAAAATTTATTAATAAAAAAAAATTAAAAAATAATTAACGTCATCGATGCTACATTTATAAATCAATTTAAAGCTCAATTGGATTCTCATTTGGAAAGAAGAAAGAATTGATTTATTGGGAAATTAGATATGGACGCATCAGACGAGTGCTGCTCGCTCATGACCTAATAATAATACTCGTACCTATACAGTTTTTGAATTAACCTGAATTAGCAAATCTAACCCCAAAAACAACCACGAATGGTTTATATAAATACATATAGCATTTCATCATCATAAATCATATTATGGGTTCGGCGGTAGTCCGATGGGCAGGAAGCTTAACTGGCGGTCTGATTCATCTAGTTCGAACCCAATAGCGGGTACAACTATTAAAATGATAGAATGCTAAACAAGTTTCACTTTAGAAGTAAAAAGTTAAGTACCATCTTTAGTCATTATATACTTTATGAACATTCGCACACTATCAAGACCAACCCGACAAACCATTTTTTTCATTTGCACGCATGCATGACCAATCTTAGGGTAAATTCTCCAATTTCCCGTATTTGTGCGCAATATAACGCACAATTTCACAATATCGACATCATTCACAATACCCTATCAAAATATAGAACCGAAGTAATACTACGACTACAAATTGATGCACGAATATAAACCCTATCCCGATCCTATCTTCCTCTTCCTCTCCCCCATTCCTTCTAATATTGTTTTTTCTTTATCTTGTTAGCTTCATAAATAAAATATATGTATTTAACCACTGTTAGCACAAGAAACTGTTGGCTTACCTTCTGTTAAACTTCTTTTTTATTAAAACTGTTTGTTTCTTACAAATAAATAAATAATGAAAAGGAAGAGTGGCTCTATTATTCACTTCCAAGACGTAATTAAATCATGTGCTTCTCTGAATGACTTATTTTACAGGCTTGGTCGTATTTCAATATTATCCATAAAACTCATTTTTCTAATGAGTTTACATATAACGCTCGTACCTACTAGGAAATCAATAAGTACTAACTCAAACGCAGTTGCTAAATAACTTGTTCTCTATACAAGTAACAGAATAATAACATAAGGTAATATATTGAAAACATGTTTAGTGGTAAACTCCGATAACACTACACCGCCAGATATAATTGATCATATTTGGAGAAACAGCCATAGACCGTTGTATAAAATGAAGCCATTCAAGAATATTAAGGAAGATTACACAGTGGAATTGGTTTATTACCGAAACTAGTTGTAAAGTCACCGTCCGTTGGAAGCAGCGGTTTGTCCGAATATTTAGAACATAAGTCTGTACGGTGTACATTGTACGGGCTATACGGGTTATACATCGTACGTAAATATAAAACATGTTCAGTTTATGGCTCGTAAACATTTTGTAACATCCTGTGGCAACTGGATTTCATAAAATCATGAACTCTCCCGTAACCGTGAGGGGTAAGTGATATAAGTATTATGATTTTTTAATAACATTTTTCATTCTTTATTAATTATCAGTTTTATTATTAATTTATTTAGATGCCCACTGGACTTAAACATGCATTGGTTTAAAAAAAAATTATAAACGAATCTAAAGTACATGGCTATTCAGATCAGGTCACTAAACATGGCTAAGGTAATTTAAAGCAACGCTTTTCTCCTGAATGGTAGTGTTTTTATTTTATTTATTTATTTGTAAGAAACAAACAGCTTTTAATACAAGTAATAATAAAGTAAGTTCAACAAAAGATAAGCCAGCAAAGTTTCTTGTGCTAACAGTGGTTAAATACAGGTGTTTTATTTATGAAACTAATAAGATAAAGAAAAAAACAGAATAAGAAGGAAGGGGGAGAGGAAGAGGAAGATAGGATCGGGACAGGAGGTGCTCTCTATGCATTTTATACTCGTGCATCAATTTGTGGTCGTGCATATTACTCCGGTTCGATATTTTGAAAGGGTATTTATGAAGAATGTCAATAATGTGAAATTGTGCGTTATATTGCGCACAAATGCGGGTAATTGGAGAATTTATCCTAAGATTGGTCCTGAATACGGGCAAATAAAATAAATAGTTTTTTCAGGTTGGTCTTGACGGTATGTGAATGTTTAGAAAAAAATGGAAAGTATCTACCACCTCTTGATAGTAACTAGGATAATTCCATGAGCAAAAGCTTTTTTTCCGTAGTAAAATATGCTATCGTTAGGTATGTAAATTTAATGATTGATTTTAACTGAATAACTTGCCTGAAACTTCAGCCGTAGTCGTCGCCACGACTTTTTCAAAATACCACACGATATAACAGATGTTCTAGCATAGCATACTGTATGATAACAGGAATGGTGCTATTGAATTAAATTTATAAAACAGTACATATATATTTTAATTATTCTTTAAATAACCAACTTTTTTGTATACTTATCTTCCCAAATATTGAAAATGTTAAAAAAGAAATTTAGTACTGTAAATCGATGATTCATCTGTCGTACAACAATAAAAATTAAAAATAGTTTACGATTGTATTCCCAATTTGCAGTCGGACTTTACTACTTCTTATGATAAGATGAAGCATTTAATATTTTATTAATAAATAAGTTTCAACAAAATCCAGTTACCCAGTTAGCAATAAAATAAAAACCTGATCATTGTTCTAATTCGTAATAAAAAATATCACACCGGTCGGCTTTGAATGGTGGAATGAACATTTTGAAGCCTATGTAAAAAATGACATTTATCTAATATCCATAAATCTAATTTTTGACGATAAAAAAAAAGTAAGACATCCTTGCAGAGATTTTTCACAAAAAATGCGTAGCTGCATACATTATTATCGTCGACTCTCATCCACAATGAATACCGGTTTAAATTCAATCCAGAAAAACCCATCAAATTGTTCAAATCTTTTAACAAGAAAAGCCAGCGGGCTAGTTAAACCCTGAGCATTGTTTTCTTCTTAAGATTTTTTGCGCTCCCTGGTAGATTATATTAAATCCTAGTTGGATTCCCACACATCACTTGAGATTACGAGATGAATAAGCTACCAATTACAGCCATTACAGGACCATCTCGATAGAATCACATCTAGCAGCATCCCAGTTGGACCAATCATCACTGCTTGATAGATGTGATCGATAACCTATCACGGAAACAGATTACAATCATCTCTCGACACAATCAGCCGACAGGAAGATTAAACGTTCAAAAGAGTCATTCATCTGTTATACACGGAAGGTTCATCACATCATCTGATTAATCAGTGCCGCCACAATCGCATAGCAGTTTTTTTTCTAACTCTTTAATCTCTGAAACAATTTAGTGGTGAAAAGTACCCATAGGTAAGTAACCTCTTTATGTTAATTTAATCGCATTAAACTCAGATGTTGTGTCTTTGCCCAAAGTATTGAGTAGTAGTATTTGATCATTGTAGAAAATAATATAAACATAACCCAAATGAAATATGAAAACGTAAAAAATGACAGAACATAAAAAGATTTCAGTCGCATCTGGGACTCGAACCCAGGTCCTCTTCTTTTGTTAATATTATTAAATATTAAAATGAGGTTTTAAAAATCTCAATAAAAATAATTAATAATAAAAAATTGAATGTATTCTTTAGACTTTTATAAAAAGTCAATAGATGTCTCACATTATTAAAAAAATCGAATATTAATCCGAAGACACTGTCTAGTTTGCAATTGTGTTCCTTAGGAACTTTGTAATCATTATAAAGATAGCTTGCCAATATGGGATAAAAAATTGAGAATAATATTATCAAATCTTGAATTTGAGATATGATATCGATGAAGATGGCATAAATTGAACTGGTATCATTAGCTAAGTTGGTTAAGCGGTTGCCCCGGATGTCCCAGATGCGACTGAAATCTTTTTATTTTATGTCATTTTTTCCGTTTTCATATTTCATTTGGGTTATCTTAATATTATTTTCTACAATGATTAAATATTAAAATGAGGTTTTTAAATCTCAATAAAAATAATTAATCATTAAAAATTGAAGCAGTATCTGGTTTATTATTATTTTAAAAGATTAAAAGTTGTTTTGTATAAATCACCATTTAATAAATAAATATCAATATTTTTCAAAAGCAATGGTTCATTCGTCAGGATACAAAGTGTACTAAAAAAAATAAAAAAATGACAAAACGATAGACAACTAATAAAAAGGAACAAATATTAACAAGCGATGAGAATAGATAAGGTAAATAAGTGAGTATTAATGCGAAAATAATTATTTAAAATTATTAAAAATAGATATTTAAACAAAATTAAAAAAAAGATTATTCCAAATATAGGTGATATATGTGAAAATAACTTTAAGAGATTGCTATTTAAAAATAAAATGGTAATTAATATATTTATTTGACTTTTCCACTTTTTTATAATTTGTAAAATTTATGATTTATCTAATTGTATACCAGTTGTATAATCGTGTAGAATTTTCAGACCTATGTTTTTAAGCCAAAAGAATAATTTGTTTTAATTTTTTTAATTTATTAAGGTCTTCAAGATTTTCTTGTGCCTACTTTAACGAGGTATGTTTTTTTGTTGTTATACTCGTATTAAATACTCATACATACAGGGAGGGAGACTTCGGGATCTATGTCACCGGATGGTCTGTTCAATGAAAGAAAGGAGGGAAACTGGGTCGTGAACCTTTATTGTAAGGGTGAGGATACACAAAAATTAGAAAGATTTTCATCAGGCGAGTACTTGAGCACAATAACAATGGACGTAAATATGGAAAATGGTGCATAACATGTTGGGTTCACATTTGAAGTGTCTCCAGGTTTCATCCAGGTGCTGACAGGATCAATGATGCATTTTTTTGGAGCGCCTTCGATTGAAATGCCGATAGAACAAGTACATTCCCACCTGACGTATATGTGCTATAGATTTCAATCCGTCAGTTAAGATACATAGGTAAATCCATCAAACGGATAGCCCGAGAGTTTTTTCAAGTACCTAGGGGCTTCGACCACAGGTGACTATCAAACTCAACAGCAGGTAGCAGAAAAACTCGGAATTTCCAAAGGCAGTGGACTGCAAAAAGCTTCAAGGATGATAAATATCAACAAGTAAAAAAACAGCTATTGAAAATTGTTTTCCGTTATAATATAATACCAAAGTGTTGATTGGTTTTCTTTAATAAGACTGGCCGTTGTTCAGTTTTATTATAAGTAGTGTCTCAATCAAAATAACGACCATAAGAAGCTTAATAAATAAATATGATGAAAGGAACCAAAACTGTCATAATATTTAACTATTTATATTTCAGTTTATGCTCGTACTGAACCTATAAAAATATATCATATTAATTACGTGTAGGATAGGTACCGCTCTCAAAAATTTCATGAAGTAGCAACAGTCAATTAATTAAATGAATAAGAAAGGTTTTGTAAAAACCACTATTTAATAGGTAAATATCAACATGTTTCTGAAGCGAAGTTTTCCTCATCAGGATACAAATTATATCAAGAAATAATTACAATATTAGACAAATAGTAAACATAGAAAAATAACAACCTAAGAATAGACAAATTACAAACTTAAACAAAAATTAACAATGAGATATGAAAGTTATTAATTAAATATTTAAAAATAATTGAGAAAAAAAGAGAAATTTTTTTTATATAAAAATTCATATTAAAAATAAGAATAAAAAAATTAATTATTATCATTGGATTAAAAATGACACAACAAAGTAATTTTACATCTATTTTACTTCAACTATAACTGTTATTATATTATTTTTTCATATGAAGCGGTAACTTGGTGATGTGACATTATAATTTAAAAAATAAAACAATAACTTTGTTTGCATCACTTTTATTTATACTTTAGCCGACCGGGTTTCGCTACTACCGTAGCTTCTTCAGGCCAGTATACAAGTAAACTATGAACTAAGATGCACATGTATTATAGATTGATACAAACAGGGTAGTGAAGGGCCAAGGGTGGGAGATCAGCAGGTACCTGCTGACTGCGAAGGGTATGTACTTAGTTTATTGGGAATAATTTAAGGATTGGACTTTTATTTAAATTTATTTGATTATTTATGAGTCTACTATTAGTGTTTTTAGCTTTCCTTATTTCTAATGCTTCTAAGTTATCTAGTCGAATGCCGGTTACATTTTTATGCAGTAAACTAGTGCCTGTATTTTTATTGAATGTGTGGTCTGTTATTATATTATTTTTTATTTTACTTTATAAACCACTGTACACTTATTATACATGTCTTTTAGTTATGGTTAAATTTAATTACAATAAAGATATTACTATTATTATTATTAATGAAGAAGTTAATTATTTTATTTTAATACTGTGAATGAAACCAATCATCTTTATTTATCTATCTTTATTTTAGCTTTGCATCAAAAGATTGCAATTTTTTATCAAACGCATAAATTTAGATTAAAGGGAAGATCGGTGGAAGACGAACGATAGGAAGATGTCGCACCACGTAAATTTATAATATGCGTTGTTGATACGAGAGAAGTTCTGTTTAAAGACAGTTTTTCCGAACTGCAGCATACAGAATAGAATACAATATATACCAACTGCGTGGTGGGCCGGATCGGGAGAGGCCGATTGAGGAAGAACCCTTGACCTCTCTACCCATCGCCTTGAACCGAAGTGGGAGGGAGGGTTAATACGTCCGTCACTCCTGGACACACTGACCCCCAGAGTCCTACCCACCCTCATACCTTTTTCCTTTCCAAAACTTCCTCTCCTTCCTTTCCTTAAAAAGACCCTATACATAGCATCCCTAAAAATGACCTGTGTGGAGTTACCCTAAAAACAAAAACAAGTGTCCCAACTGCCCGAATCCAGTTGGACAATGGTAAATATTTGGAAGAGTACCTGGCTATTTAGGTCTGGTCAAACACAGCTAAAGCCTCTTTTCGTTTCTAAAGGGTAATTTCTAACCAGGGCGATTCTAAGAGTATCTACAATTCATGTATAATATATGTTAGCAGTCGTATGAGGATGATGTCCAGTAATAATTATCAGAGGTGTTTGATTCCACTTGGATGCATATGTAATTCTCGGTGCGATATGAGCGCTGGTTCAAGTATTGTTCTCACCTCTTCGTGGGAAAAGAAGGCGCCTTATGTTGTGTGTACAGTTTGGTTAGAGATTGAGTTAAATGCTGGTTTATATTACACAGGGCAGAGCTATTCAACTATTCCTTCTACATCTTGACACGTGTGAGAATGACTTCAAATAAACCTATGCACTTCCAGGTGATAAATGTGCATAAGATACCCTGGGTTTTTACCTAGATCAGCCTAGATATGATAAAAGATTTTTCTTGTTAAAATTGATGAAATCAAAAAGAATTACTATTACAATCAAATCAATTATTTCACATATTAATGATCTGTCATCGTTTAAGTCAGTTGCTCTTTTCTCTTATAATGCATTTGTCAATATTACTTAGGGCAGGTCTAAAGCTTTATTGTAGGTTCATTAAAACATTTTCCAGGTTCATATTATGTCGAATATTCAAAATCAACTGAATTAAGTCTAATAGCCTCAATGGATGGATAGGACACACATAGCAAGAATGGAAGAAATCCGATCACCTAAGAAACAACTCTATGATAAGCCGGCAGGACTAAGGAGTGTTCGGAGTGTTTGATCAAACACTGACGTACTAACAATTGGCGGGTAACAAGGGCCGTTTTTGGTGTTGCAAATGTACAAAAATGGGTGAGAATAAAATAATAATAAAAATAATAAAAACGCTCATTTATCAATAACTTGTTATCTTGTTTTAATATGTAATTTAGTTTTACTAATTGACAAAAAGGTCACTGCTCAGCTATACATTCCGGAGCCCGAAGTGCAACTGATTTTCAGCAGTGCCTAGAAAAAAATAAATGAAGATACATAAAGGTTTACAAACCAATAAAATGCTCGTATTTCGATATATAGCAAATAGTAATGCCCCAAGTAACGATCCCTGCGGTACCCCACGCGTTATCTTAACATCAGAAGATTTTATAAAAATTTGATAGCTGATTTGATAACAATATCAATTGCGACAGAGATTTAAATAACTGGACTTTACGTCAAATATTGATCAAACTCTGAATCGGGCCGAGAATCGACTGTTAACGGTCCGTTATAACATTTGAAGTTGCAATTTACAAAAAATTAAAATGACAGTGATGAATAACTTGGTGACAATACTGACAATGTGACAAGAATACCGGACCTTAATTAGTTGGTTTGTCAGTTGAGCAGCCCTGGCGCGGTTTCCCCAACTGACCAGCGACCAGCCAGCGCCGGGATCCCGTTAGTTCAGCTGCATGTAGTGTGTTGTTGCCGTGCTGTGTCGGATGCTTAGTTGCTCGCACTCTTTACTCTTTACCCCGGCATATTTGCGTGCGAGAACCGAGAGCGAGGGGCCGCCAGGAATGCCTAGCCGGCGCCAAACAGTTTTACAATTCGTAATTGTCAATTTTTCGGTCAGAGAAGATGTCTACAATGTTACCAATACACAGCTAACTCAGATTGTCGATACTGACTACTCGATAGTCCCGATGCTGGGATTATTAGAACTTCTAACTCGGCGGCAGTCGATATCTCGTTTTACAGTGATTGATAATGTTCGGTCGGTTCTCGTTTATCTGGATATCTGATAATTAATTAGATCTTGTTGCTAATTAATTTATTGATTTTACAATCGTGTAATTTGTTAGTTGGGGTTCCACCTGCTCTGATGGGAACAGGATGCACTCCGTCGAGAAGCTGGCAGATTTTGTTTTATTTAATCATTGCAATCTTTAGACAGGTGAGAAAGTTGAGGTTTTTCTACGGGTGTTTAAAAGGTGGGTGCACTGAAAAAGTAGCATCACAGATCCCTTTGTCACCGGTCCACAGCTTCATCGTCGCGTTTGTCAGCCACCTCTGCTCTGGATCTCCTATAAACCATGCAAACAACTCCATCGATTCCTCTGCCATCAACAAATGGATAGCAATATTTAGAACATAGACGTCAGATAGATTACTGTGTTTGTTCCACCGGTATTACAATCGAAGGGGTTCTTAAAAACTAGCATCGTAGACCCCTTTGGTACTGGAACACAATCGATAAACACGACAAACACATTGCTAACATTTGTAAATAATTTTCATGCTTTGCTGCGTGAGTTTGACTTCCTATTTGCTAGCTGTGTTTTTTTCTCCCTGCTGCAACGAAGGGTTCTTCAAGACGCAAATTCACTCTTCTTCTCTTTAAAAAGACCCTCCACACAGCTAAAGATGATGAAGGAAACCTCAGGGCCTAAAGGGAGATGTTAATAATAATATAATACAAATTACTTAATAAGAATAATTTCTTCAAAAGATGTAAAATAACTTTGTGGAGTCATATTTATTAAATTAATAACAATTACTTTCTTTAAAACCACTGTATTTAATATGTAAATATCTACATGTTTCAGGAGCAAAGCTCCCCTCGTCAGGATAAACAATATACCTTCTAAAATGACAATGTTTAAAAAAAGTTATTTTTAACAATTTAATACTTAGTTACTTTTTAATACTTAACTTTGTTTAAACCACTTTTTAATGTATAAATATCAACACGTTTCGAAATTAAAGCTTTCCTCGTCAGGATAAACAGTATACTGTAAATCTTATTCTTATTAATTTAATAATGACGCCACAAAGTGACTACAAATCTTTTGAAAAAATTATAAAACCTTATGCAAGTGAATCATTTGATCAATTATCTCAAACAAACAACTTCCACTTTTTAATTAAACAGATACTGTAAAGTAAATATTAACGATTACTACAAAAGAACATAAAATGTAATAGATAGACAGTTACGTTACGATTATTGTTGGATGTATGTCAAGAGGCAGTTATTAAACTGTTCATATTAACATCTAAAGATATCTCAGGTAGATCCAGCTCCATTCAGAAGTTGAATCGTCTTATTTATTTATGAGCACGGTCGAGTCGAATTGCATACAACATAATTACGATGCCTCGTACGATTGTAATTATTTGATACAATCGTGATGACAGCTTTCACAGGGGTTATATTTAAAACCCTTCCGCATGCCAACATAGAAAAATGTTTTCTTTTTTTAATATTTTTATTTTAATTAAAACAAAATAACTTTGTATACATCACTTTATTAATATACAATATTACTACATGTTTCGTGAGCGATGTTCACATCTTCAGGTATCAATGTATACTGAAGTTAACAATTAAAATATAGAACAGTTAGATTTAAGTTGGGAGGGGTGGTAGGGGAAAGACAAGTAATTAGGGAATTACAATCAGGAAATTACAATAATTTGGAAATTACAAAGATTTAAGTGGGGAGGGGTGGTAGGGGAAAGACAAGTAATTAGGAAATTACAATCAGGAAATTACAATAATTTGGAAATTACAAAGATTTAAGTGGGGAGGGGTGGTAGGGGAAAGACAAGTAATTAGGAAATTACAATCAGGAAATTACAATAATTAGGAAATTACAAAGATTTAAGTGGGGAGGGGTGGTAGGGGAAAGACAAGTAATTAGGAAATTACAATCAGGAAATTACAATAATTAGGAAATTACAAAGATTTAAGTGGGGAGGGGTGGTAGGGGAAAGACAAGCAATTAGGAAATTACAATCAGGAAATTACAATAATTAGGAAATTACAAAGATTTAAGTGGGGAGGGGTGGTAGGGGAAAAAGAAATAATTAGGAAATTACAATCGTTAAAGGAAGGTGTCAAAGGTATAATTAGGAAATTGTCAAGTTGTTGGAATGGTCATTAGAGTAGGAAGGCCTGTTAAGTGGGAAAATATTTAATATAGGGTTACCAAAAAAGTTTTTTTGTTTGTTGATTATATCAATTTTAAAATTATCGCTTTTTCTAATTTCTAGTATTTCTAAATTATTAATTTGTGCTGTTTTGTATCCCGTATGAAGTAAATCCCGTAAAAAAAAAATGTTTTCTGTCAACGTTAAGCATTTTAGTGTATGATATGTAGAAAATGGTAGCATTCGCTGTCACCGTCGAGTTTATAAAATTGATTGAATCGATGAAAAAATACTGCGAGTAATAATAAAAATATACTTAACAATACTTTGAAAATTGGTATGGCGCCATTCTCGCAAAAAATCACCTCAGGAGCTCGATTATGGTATTGCAACTCACATGGATACCTTCATATCTTATACATTTGTACCCTTTTTTTCAATTAATGCGTATTTTGAGAATACTTATTGTTATTTAGACGCTTTGGTTGTTCCTTGTTGGAATTTCTAGTTTTTGTTATGTAAATATAATAATTCTTTTACAATTATTTTATTTATTTGTAAATTTATATAACTCTTTTTACATTAATTACCGTCTACCACCACTTATGGTTATAGTTGTCTTTTTTTTCTTCAGTATACTTTATATCCTGATGAGGGAACCGTTCTTTTAAAACGTATTGATATTTATTATTAAAATAGTGGTTAAAACAAAATAATTTATCATATTTTTTCGTCAATTAATGTACAATTATTTTGTGGCGTCATTATTAATATAATTAATATGAAATACTTTGTTTACACCACCGTTCGATACATAAATATCAACATGTTTCGGAAGCTAAACTTCCCTCATCAGGATACACAGTATAATATAAAATAATGACAACTATAGAAAAATAATAAACATAGAAAAATAATAATGTAAGATTAACATTAAAATTATTAATAGTGAATGAAATATGAATAACCAGAAAAAAATGTGTTATATTTATTTCCACATTAATAACTATATTTAGAACATAATTAATATAAATAAAACAACTATTATTATTTTAATTTTTATACCCTCCAATTTTCTTGATTTTATTTATATTATTAATAAAAGCATTTTAATTTTTACATTTCTGATATAAATTCATTATTTAATATTTTAAAATAATTGTGTTTTTATTTATTTTTTCACATATTTAATTAACTACTTAAGTACCTGCTTTCATCACTTATTATTAATATTTGTTTATGTTTTTAATTTGTCTAATGTTATATTATTATTTTTCTATGTTTATAATTTGTAGTTGTGTATCCTGATGAGGGAACCTTCGCTTCTGAAACATGTTGATATTTATGTTTTATACAGTGGTGTAAACAAAATAATTCATGTTAATTATCTTCATTTAATTATCTTATATGTATTTAAAAATAACAAATGTTGTACAACGTTTCTTTTTAAATGTGATCCTGGCGTGGTAAACATGAGACTTGAAACTAATGAATATGTTTATCATTCGTGAAAAAATTTACAGAATCACGTTTTTTTAAACAACACAAATTTTACACTCTGAAACGAGGTGAAAATAGGAATACGAATTAACCCAAACAAATTTTATACTATTTTATTGGTTCTTGCCGAGATTTGAACCCTTGATTAATGGGCTCGGAGTCAAGGAGCACAAGTTTCGTCGTAGTGGCAATCCCCAATGGCTAAAAGCAGTGGAACTTCACGTGTAGCATCAAAACAAAATTATTTTTATGACACCAATAAAAATACGAAAACTTTAATACCCAATGCCAATCAAAGATCTTGTTGAATACTACAATGTTAAATAACATGAATTATAGCATCAATAATTATTATTATTGTACAAAAAGTAGCACAGTAGTGGTACATTAATAATTGTGAGCAAACAGTCGCCTAGTCGAGCCCCGGGGCACGGAATAATGGCTATGTCCAAGCAAAAAGATTCAATACCGTATCCAATCGTTGATGTCAGTAGCGGTGAGATGTATAGGCATTATTCGATTTATAACACCTACCTAGTACTCAGTGGCGTGCAGCCCATATAGGCTGAAAAGCTGCGCCTACCTTATGATTTTTGATTAAAAAAACCTTTACTTTTTTCTCTAAATTTAAGGATTTTTATATCATAATCGTTCTGTCCTAAGAAGTTGTTACTTCACAGCAAATATCGAAATTTTTATTGCAACCTGCCTTAAACACCTTGTTCTTCAAGTTAGTGCTTCACGAAAATTCGCATAAAAATGAACTATGTATCAAAGTACAAATATGAAAATATTGTTGAGTCTGTTAAAAAAAAGCTAAGGATGTTATCTTTTAAATGTGGTTTACACGATCATTTTAGATCATTCGACATACGTCTTGAGTACTTCCACATTAATTCCCTTAAAATTAGAGGGCAATTGATTGATTTAATATGTTTACACAAAATAATTCACGGATATCTTGATACTTCATTATGTCTTAGCAATATTGAAATAAATTTGCCTAATTCCTATTGTTTAAGACATCATAGCACATTCCACCTGAATACATTCAACAACAATATTGCCTACTTTAGTCCTCTGTCTCAAATGTGTCCACTACATTTTTGTCGATAATCTGCACAGTTTCAGAAAAAGTGTCCTGCTATTACTTAAAAATATGTAACAATGATTGGGCTAATTATCACTTGTGTCTCTCTTTGTGTCTCAAACATTGTATCATTGAGTGAGTTTTTGTAATTACATGTTTTCTGTATCCTTAATTTTATGCAATTTTGTGTACATGTTAACTGAGTTTTTTATAACTGGACTGTTTTCACATAAGTGTGAAATTCTGTAAAAACCCAGTATAAATAAATAAATAAAATTAAAGTAAATAAATGTAAGTAAGCTGCGAAGTTATCAACTATTTTGTTTGATAGTTTGAGAAAAATGTTCAGCTTTTTATGGCTAGTAAATGTACAGTTGAGGTTACCCACCACTTTCCCACCCCGGTATAAGTAACTCATGGTTACTCCTTCAGGGTACACGTCAAGGACTCTAATTTTTTTTAATTAAATGAATCTATAATTAAGACTCTAAACCCTCAGGGGTATTTGCACAGCCTTCTCATAGAAAGGGGTTAGTCACAAACCCACATCAAATTGGTCAGTACAGATACTGACGACGACAAAATATAGCCCTTAGTGGCTCATTCTGTCGATAACCGGAGTAATCCAAGATGAAATGCGGGAGTGCACCAACAAACCTATGAATAAACAAACAAGAAACTTAATTAAAATTACATCCAAAACAGACCGTAGCCATGAAACTAGGGCAGTCCCTCTAGAGCAGTCCAAAGCGACTTCCTGCTTCCGACACTCTTCCCAGTGAAACGTTGGACCAGTCACCCGGATTATCGGTTCAGAAAGGAGTATCTGGGAGGTGGAGTGAGAAACATCTGAAGACCCTGGGGTTATAGAGCGAATCCCGATGGCCGGGAGCGCGCCCCTACCTTGAGGAGACTGAGAGAACAGTAGCCGGCAATGCGTGCCCCATTGGGAAGTGCGCAAGGGTCCGACCGATGTCCGTTCCGACAAAAGTGATATGTTTCAAAAACAAAAATAATAGGTTAGAATTGCTAGTAAATGTACAGGTGTTAATTTTACTTTGACTTTGATACTCTGCTCTCTTTAGTGCTAATTTAATTGTTTTTATTAAGTTAAGTCATTATCTGTGACATAACGTAATATTCGTTGATTTTATTTTGGTGGGCTGTTGACCGATTTAAACAAGCCGTTTAAACCCGGTTTTTTAACATGCTGTAGTCAAAATGCGTCAATGTAGTTTTGAATAGTTCAGAATTTGTAAAAACACGATAAAATAGTGCATTACGACAGTTACATAAATAGCTCAGCAACTGATAGGGTTTGTATTTCGATGATTTTCGAGTATTCATGGTGACAAGTTATAATCAACACCTGAAAAGCTACAGCTGGTCATTGGTTAAGGAGCAACGCACGCCACTGCTACTGCTGAACATTCCAGCCAAAATCCAGCAACAGGTGATATTGGAAATGGGCAAGTAGGTAGGAACTAGTTACTAGCACAATAATTTACGGTATA
Organism: Halesus radiatus; assembly: GCA_022606495.2. Lineage (NCBI taxonomy): Eukaryota > Metazoa > Arthropoda > Insecta > Trichoptera > Limnephilidae > Halesus > Halesus radiatus. The sequence continues at coordinate 19,780 of JAHDVE020003458.1, forward strand.
AATTAAGGAATGTTAATCTAAATACTAACTAACAAATTATGTACTTAGGAACATCTTGTACGCACGGATATTAGCAATGTAACTAAAAAAGTTAATATTTCTTTAAGTGATGTGGTTAGTTTAATAAGTAAGTTTTCCGTGAGATGTTACTAATTAGGGTAAAATTAATTATGCACTAACGCAGACCCATCAAAAACATGGGATATTATAATTGTAGGCCTTTGAAGCAGAAAGTTTTAATGTTTGTAAACCGAAATTTAAAAAAAATATATATATATTTATTTTAAAATTTTGAATTAACAGTATTGCCACGGCCAAGAATCGAACCCCGCTCAGCTGATTGGAAGGCAGCTATGCTGACCATTACACCACCAACTGTACTGAAAATAAAAATAAGAAACTCCAGTGAAAAATATCATGTCTTAAAAGCTACAAATTCATAAAGAATATGGATCAACAAACGCCGATTCTGAATATATAAGTTTTATTACGTAGAATTTATAAAACGTTATTTAAAAGTTTAAAAAAAAACTATCTCATCAAAATGCCCTTTTTCATTCGTCACGTGGTGGTTTTTTTCCTTCATAAATTCATTCCGTATGACACTTATGTATGGCAGTGAGGCATGGAACTGGCAGAGGAAGGATGAAAGTAGACTGAATGCTGTAGAAATGAGATCTCTGAGACGAATGTGTGGTAAAACCATGTATGACCGGTCAGTGGCTGAGTTGGCATCGCGTTTGGATCTCACCAGCCGTCTTGAGTTCAATTCCTCGGTTGGCTAAGTCCTCCATTACGACAGAAGCAACATCTTCCGCTTACTGTGATGGTAGTAGGTGATTTTCAAATACTGCCAGGTTATTCGTAACCAGGGAATATTTGTCTTTCTTTAAAAAAAAAAATTAAAAAATTTTATAAATTTAATGATCGTGTGAAAAATGTTGGGATTCGTAAAGAATGCAAGGCTGTTTGATGTAAGCGTAGTGAACAAGATCAAGAAGGGGACGCTTAGATGGTTTGGGCATGTAGAGCGAATGAACGAAGAGAGGATTGTAAGGAGAATATATGACGCGAATGTGAATGGAAAAAGTAGCCGGGGACGTCCGAGGGAGACATGGCACGATCAAGTAAATCAAATACTTGAGTCGGGCCATGTCAGAAGTCGGAATAACAGAAGAGAATGTATGAGACGTTGTATGAAAGTGAATGAAGCAAGAAGTATATGCCAAGTTCGAGTTGTTTATCCTTCCGTCCTCTCTGCCTACCCCTGCGGAAAATGGCGTGATGGTTAGTTAGTTAGTTATGACACTTAAATAATACATTTAAATATGAAAACAAACTTTAAAAAAATATATATATATTTATATATATATATATATATAACGGACGGAGTTCCTTATTGTATAATTTGAATTTCAGAACATGAATGTTACGTACAGTTACGCACTCCGTACTCACATCACAATCGAAATTATATTGTTTATTTATACATACATGTATAATGTTTGGCTAGCGCTGTCAAACGTGTAAAGGACTATTAAACCGTTGTTAAACAAATCGACGTCCATATCAGAACGGGACGGATTGGGGTGCTGTAGCTCAGTAGATTAGACCGCTTATGAGGTCCTGGAATCAAGTCCCAGCTTGTACCGTTACCTTTTTCATTTATATGTCTTTTCGGTTGCATGTTTCATTTTGAGAGATGTTAATATTATCTTCAAAGATTAAATATATTAAAATGTTTCATTGCATAAATTTCATATGTAAATCCAAATGAGAGATTAGCGTAAGAATACGCATTTTATATTGTCTGCATTCCAAATTTATAAATTGTGACAGCCGGGACTAAAACCGTAGTTAATTTTATGTGACAAGCGTTTTCCATAGTATTACATAAGTACTTTTTATTATAATATTACTGTAGAGTTAATTCGTGAATTTTATGTACCATCTATTACAGAATTATATAAAAGAAACGCCTTAAGGCGATGCAATGGGAAGTAATGCAAAATCATGTGTTTTCGGTTTGAGAATTTGATGGCCTAGAAATATCGTAGAAGATTTAATTAAATACTGCAAGTAGAACACACCTTGACCTTTCGTACAACCGTTCATTTTTTGGATGTGTCTTTTTATAAGCCTAGAAATAAATAAAGTATCAGACATTAAAAAAATGTTTAAAGCGCAAATTCTCCTACTTACGAACCCCTTTTCCGATGTTGTCGTATAATTCATTGCGGCAAATTAAGTTTTTTAGAATATGACCGTAAAACATTTCAATAATTATGTCTGAGCTTTACAGAATACAATAAAACAAGCATTTTGGTGATGGTTTTTTTGCGTAAATCGAAACATGCGGCCAATGTTAAGCGGGACTTTCAACCTTGTCGCCACCTGCATAAGGAGCGCGTGATTTCGTGGGAATTTTAGCCGGTGCATGGCCTTAAATCAAATCTACAAAGAATTTTTCATCGATCAAATTCACTCCACTTATAGTACAAGCAATAAATTCTAAACATTTTTTTTAATAGCCATTCCGATGTTAAGAACGACCACAGCACAGCACCACTACTTGTATTTTAGTATAAGATGGTACAATATATTATTATCCAAAAACAAAATTAATGTAGTCGAAACATTATAAAAAGTCATTTCCTCAAGCCTCTGGTAGTTGTTTGGTTTCGGTTTCCTCCGTATATATATATTTTTTTAATTTAAGTCTTCTTATTTCTGTCTTAAAATGTTACTATTTTTGTAGTAATATTGTGGATGTGTTATTTTTGTATAGCCATATGTATACTGTATAATATTTTGTAATTTTTTTATGAATATGCACCTAAGGAGTACTGTAGGAGTAGTATTAAGAATAAGCAGAAATGTATGTAATATGTTAAGAATGTATAAATAGAATGTAAAAGTAGCACTGTAGGATACCACTGAATGGAGTTATTTAATCATTTTTAAGTTTATTTATAGTAAAGCGCACTTGAAGTGAAACAACACAAAACTGCGCTATATAAATGCTTTGTTATTATTATTATTATTGAAATATGAACAATTCAAAAAGCAAATTAATTCCCTGAACTTAGATAATGATATATTGTACCCTTAATGAATTATCCTTAGCATATAAATTACTATTTGGTTATTAGTTTATTATTATTCTAAAATTATCCTGTTGATTTATGTTTGTAGTTATTTAATATTGATTACATATTGAATTGTTTTTATTATTTTATCATAAAGTGTGTAAATTTTTTTTCAAATTTAATGTAAATCAAATTTATTAATGTTATTATTAAGTTCTGCGAGTATTTTTAGCTTTTATTATCGTGACAGCTGTTTCGGCGTTTAAGGCCATCTTCAAACTGTGGTTAATCCACATTGATCGTCACAATGTGGATTAACATTTAAAAAATTAAATGGAGTTCTACGAATTAAACACAAAAACAATTAATCAATGTAAATGATCCTCCAATAACTCAATAGGAAGTTAAAAAGAAAACATATGTATGATGTATTTATTACGTTATAATTATGTAATTGTTTTTGTAATATTTAAAATAAATAAATAAAACTGCTAAAAATCGGTCAACAGCCCACCCAAACAAAATCAATGAATATTACATTATGTGACAGATAATTAATATTACATTATTTGACGGATAATGACGGATTTTATTTTACATAAGCTACATAATATATACGATATGTATATAAAACACGAATAGACTTCTTCGACTAATTCAATTAACAACTAATAAAAGTTTCACAAGTTCATAATAAAATCATTAAGCATTAATAATTCGCTAAACCGTTTAACTAACTCATCATTTTATTAGTCGTAACGTTTTCATAAAAAGCTATCACTATTTCGGCTGCAGTAAAAGAATGGCCGTTCAATATAATTGTAAGTGGAAAATGCTAATTTGTGATTTTATTATCGACAGAATTTATTGAGTTGCAAATTAGTAATTTTATTACTTCGAGTGGTTTTTTAAAATAAATTATTAGGTAGTAGATAGTCTAATGGTAAGACGTTCTACTGGAATTAGGACTGGCCAAGTTTGATTCTCACAATTACCTATCAGCACAAGCTTTATGCTATGTAAACGTATCCAATATAAATATTTTTTTTATGTTCAAGTTTAATTTGTAGTTCCATTCTTATTTAAAGTTTAAAAAATTAACATTAATAAGCATTAATAAAACTGAAAATTTAATCATTATAAGTACATATACAGAAATAATATAAACAGACCGTCTACGAGTATAAGTGGCTTCTCCACAATTTGATAATGCTTTCGGAAAGCGAAACAGCTGTCACGCGTAATAATAAATACCTAGCAATTTTTATAAGTATTTTTTTTTTAAATTGAATAATAATAGTGAATTGTGTTCCGGTAAAAAAAAAAATAAAACAAAGTAAAAAGCTCTTCCTTTAGTTAGTACATAAAATCTGTAAACATAATCGAGAAATTTAATAAAATGGAAGTAAAAACTTTCATTACTATGGCAACACCGATTTTAGAACAAAATCATTTTAGGTTCAAACGTGATGTTTTGTTTGACTTCCGATGTGATGAGAAATGACTTGACTCAATTTTTTTTAAAATTGCAAAAATTCCAGATTGCATTTTTGTTTTTCTTTTAACGTCTGATAGATTACCTATTAGATTTTTTTAAATGTTACAATCAGTTAAAAAAAATGATTACCTTAGTATATGATATAGAAGCATCCATTTTTAGTAATTTACGACAAATTTTTGAACACCGTTTGATATTACAGTGAAAGATGTTCACTTAAACGATAGTACTTCTAAGATTTCATCGATTTTCCTTTCAACCATCTTAGTATTGCCATTTAAAATCATTTAAACGATCGCAGCACCCTCCATGTCTGTCTACTTTATTTTGATAACCTGTACAGTGTATACATAGTTCGAGCGTAAACAATGAAACGAAAACACGTTATTTTTTGCTCATAATATGAAAATAGAACCATTTTCATAATAAATTCGTAATACATACTGGTATAAGGGCGTCTTGCTTTTATTATTTCATTTTTTCGACTGAAAAAAAATACATATTCAAGAAATATAAATATATCTTGAAGTAAATTGGAAGGAAGAAAAACGGAGGAGAGCGGTAAAGAGAAGATAATAATACAATGTTATGTTATGTTTTCTAGCCCTGTAGTTCGTTAAATATGAGAGAAAGAAAATACCCTTGAGATAACAAGCAGATTCGATAACCTTTCCACTAGGCGCACCGTTCTAGATTCAGCTGGGTCAATAAAAGAAATAATTCTGCAAAAACATAAATCCTAAAGTACGTAACGGTTACTACGGCGTGTGCGCCAGGAATCCTCGATCATCCCAAGTTTGTAAGGCTTAGATTTTTGGATGGATTGTGTGCAATCAACGATATCTTGGTAGTTTAAAAACACTAATTGTTTAACACTTATTTTATATTTATGGTCTATCGAGACTTGAATATCTCTGCAGGAAGTTAATTAAAGCTGTTGTATACTGAAAATTTTGTGACAAAAGACTAATGCAGTTGATGCATATTATAACTTTGAAATTTGATAGCCATGAAAGATACAGTGATTTGAGGTAAGTTGACTATTAATTGGTTGCGTTCGCACAGAGTAAATTCTAACATAAAGGTACAATCACATACTAAATTGTAGGTATTATAAATATTTATATATTAATTATATAAATTGAAAATACACTTTGTATATACCACTTTACTTAAAATATATAAATATTTCTACATGTTTCGATAGCAATGCTATCATCTTCAGGAATAAATGAATACTAAAAAATAATTTCAAGTATAGAAAAATGATAAAAATTTAAAACAATAATTTAAGAATATACAAAATATGAGCATAAACAAAAATGAATTAAAGTAGGTAAGTAACAGATTAAAAATGTTAATGACAAAATAATTATAAAACATTGAATAATACATTTAAATTAGAAATATAAATAAAAATTATCATTATTAATATTAATATGAAAATAAATTTAAGAGATAGCTATTTTTGAAAAAATATTTGATTATTTATTAAATTTAATTCGCTATTAACACTTTTTCTTATTTCTAAAATTTCAAATTTATCTAATTGTAAACCAGTTGTATTTGTATGTAAAACTTTTAAACCTTTATTTATATCAAACGAATGATTGGTTTCTAAAATATGATTTGCAAATTCAGAATAGTTGTTATTATTTAAACATCTTAGGTGTTCCTTAACCCTAATACTGAAATTTCTACAAGTCTTTCCGATGTAAAAATAGTATAAATATAATTTGCAATTCATTTATTCCTGAAGATGATAGCATTGCTATCGAAACATGTAGAAATATTTATATATTTTAAGTAAAGTGGTATATACAAAGTGTATTTTCAATTTATATAATTAATAATGATGCCACAAAGTTACCAAGCATTTGAAGAAATTATTTATATATTAAATAGTGATTTAAGCAAATTATAAATGGTTAAAACGAAGAATGAAATTAAAATAAAAAATACTAATAATCCAATTGGGACTGAACGTACGGTTTTCTTTTTTTATCAGAAAATCAGAGAGTCCGAACTATCTGACACGGTGGGACTATGGAGTCCCCAAATAGGGTGTATTATGAGGCTGAATGGTGTTGGGTATGAAATGAGAACGAGAGGAGGAAGATGGGTTATACCTGGCTATTCTGATTTGATCAACAAATGGTTTTATCCTAAACTATTTATAGGTAAAGAAAATGGTGTGTACCTACATTGTTTTTTTTTTTTAAATGTTAAATCGAAATTGTGTTAACAGCATTTTAATGTAAAATATCTTTTAAATTGGCATTTTGAAGATTAGCTTAGTTATTGTGGAAGATAATATTCCGTTCAGGTTTAAATGATAATTTTAGCAAAAAAAGTGTCACCAGAGCTGTTGCAAACAACAAACATTAAAAAAAACGATGAAAGATAAGGATTGTAATAATAGAAAGGGGATTAGAGTGAAAAATGGGAAAGGAAAATAGGGACAATAGCATGAAATATAGCCAGATACATCTAAAGATAAAGCGGAGAGGTCGAAATATACTACATAGGATAGATTACTTGTAAGGACCCAAAACGTTTCTTTAATTTTTAAACTTTTTTATGGTTTTTGGGAGACATTCTGGAAAATTATTACTTAAACCAATAACAAATTACAAATGGGTATGCTGGTTCATAAATTAACGTTATCACAATTTAAATAATTATAATTGACTTACTCAAATATGCAGGGGTAATATAGGAAGGGTAAGATGCGATACAAAGACTTACCCCTGATCCTTATTTCTCCACAAGCCTCTTATTTGGGTGTCGTTGCACTGAACACATAAGTAAATAACAAGAGTTCAACATAAAAAAAACACAGACGATATTCATCTGCGGCAATACAAATACCAAGGTGGTAACAAATACAATACAAATATTGCGGCGGGTTGCGGGTGCTAATTAATGCGTAGTGCACGAAATCACAGCGGACAATGATGCGGGTAAAGTTAACGGACTAGGTATGGATTATAAATTGGGTAGGTTTTATAAAGATGCATATTATTGTGCAAATCAACTATAATACTATTCAAGTTGAACCGTAACCGGCGCAATCAACAAATTTTCTCTTTCAGTGTTTCCATTAAACAATACTTGTAAACAACCGTTGCATAATTTAATACTTGCTTTTAAACTTAATATTTATTGCAAGTAGAAAACATAAGATTCACATTTACGACAGAGAATATAAAGCGATATCAAACAATCTTTTAAGTTACCCATATATGCAAAATTTCATTTCCTGACAATCGACCCATTTTGGTGTCATAGTGCGCCCATATACCTATATATTATTTAGCTATGCGACACTTCACACTAGCATCCCCAATTTGCGGAATGTTAAGAAAGCTGGGTATAAAAGAATAAGTAGAAAAGGAAGGGTGAAATATAGCTGTATATATTACAGCATAGTCAAACAAAAAGCAACAGAAGATATAAATATACCTAAATACTGGTTTGACATAAACCTACTATGCCTAAATTGCGCAAAAACTCACATCATCGTATTATTTATTGTATAGTTGAATAAGAATATTATTTTCATGTTTATTTTATTTTTAAATTTGTTATTTCCAACACTAGTGCAAGTTTCAATGCGAGAAAATCACACGTTTTTATTTATTTATTTTATTTTTATTAGAATTTTAAAAAATAAATATTTATTGATCAAACAAAAAAATTACAAGACTTGAAGTGTCAGACTAAATCGATTCACTACTGTGAATGAATCTGCCCATTTTTATTAATTTCGCACACTACATTTGTACGTTTAGAAGATAAATGATTGTACATGATCTTACATTTTAGAAAACTATTCAACCTTTTGGTGAGAGTTCACTGAGTCTATTGCAATTCAATGATTGTTTTAAATTCCTTTAAATCATCCATAACAATATGCTTACACGGCTTGCTTTAGGTCAGTGCATTAATTGGAGGAAATAAATCTCCTGTGATTCCGTGATTGACGGCATTGTACGTTTGTTACCATGTGAATTTATACACCATAGGCGTAAATAAATAACAACAATGCACTTAAACGCCAAACTGCACAAACAGCATGAGCAATAACTCATTCGAATGTGATGCATTTATTGAGCAGCAGAAATGGTAAAATACAACTGGAACAATATTACAGCTTTGTATTTTTGAGTTTTATTTATTTTTAATCATTGTAGAAAATAATATTAACATAACCTAAATGAAATACGAAAACGAAAAAAATGACAGAAAATAAAAAGATTTCAGTCGCATCTAGGACTCGAACCCAGGACCTCAGCCTATCCGGGGCAACCGCTTAACTAACTTAGCTAATGAGACCAGTTCAATACATATATGTGAACATTTGTTTTCGGTTGACGTATTGCACATCTCACTAGGTATGAAAAGCCTGTGTTGAGATGGCAATTTACAGGGGTGGTCGTTCAGCTAGGATGTTGAGATGACAAGTAGATTAGATTACAATTTAATAAAATAAAAAATTCAAAAGTATTGTAATTTAAGGATATGAAAGAATTTAAAAACTGACAGGTTTATTGGAGGTGATCAATGATCAACATCAAGATTGTAGTTACATTACTACTATCTTGATTTTCACAATTACTACGAAAACAATTATTCTTTTATTTTTTATTCGAATAACTTATTAAAGCTAATAAACCTAATTGTAATATTTTTAAGCCGTTGAAGTTAATATCAGCAAATCTTAATTGAAATATGAAACAGAAAAGATACAGAAATGAAGGTAACAGTCGCATCTGGGACGCGAACCCAGGACCTCTTGGTCTATCCGGGACCAATGCTGTATCCAATTGAGCTATTAATAGTAATAATATTTGGATGATTTTTATAGCGCCATTTTAGTGAAAAATCACTTCAAGAGCACCCTTGTATATATATACATATATATATATATATATATATATATATGTGTATCTGTTTTTTTTCAATACTCTATCTTATCATTTACTATAGACAACCTATTATTACGACTTATGGCTAACAAATGCATTAACCAGTTCATCGATCTATTATACCAAACTATATGTACAATGCATTTGACCAATGAATGCGATGCCGCGTTAAAATATACATGTAATTAATTGTGTGTACAGGCAGATAATATTATATAGGACCATACTTACTTGACAGGACGCTTGAGATAAACACGGTTTATTAATGCCACCTTATTGCTTTGCGTCATTTTTCTCAATATTATAGTTCAATTTAATCAATTAACTGTCAATATCATCATCTATTAACCCCAATTTATTTTCAATCTAGATAGTGTCTTAGATATACCTGCCCGATTTTTATTTATATGGGATATCTATTAACTTTTTTATTGTATAATATTCATTATATACAGTGGGAACTTGTACCCGCTAAGCCACTGTAAGTAGCTTGTCAGCAGGAGTTTATTTCAACAATATAATATAATACAACAATAAATTACAATCATCATACAAATGTACGGCAAAATTATTATATTTAGGCGCATGCATGTTGTGATCAAATGCACATAAGATGAAACAAACAAAAAAATTAAAAAGAAAAAATAATGGAAAAGGCATTACAGTTTTGTTATTGAGATAATAGAGTCCAATTTTATAACACCGATTTAAATAATATTATAAAAATGTCAATATCATAAAAAATATCAAAATTATGAAAGTACCAATATTATAAAAATATCAATATTATAAAAACATTAATATTACAAAATTATAAATATTACGTAAATATCAGAAATATCAAAGCACCTGCAAGTATTAAATAAATTGAGAAATAAAATAAATAAATTATATATATATATATATATATATATACATAAAACAGCAGTGCAGGTTGGTTACAGTGAGGATAGACTTAAATATAATAGTAACACCGTAACAGTAAATACACCAGATATCGAGGAGCTATACAACCAAGGAGATCGTCATATTTGTAACCATCAATACACAAAGTTACTTTCCAAAAGCCAACACTTTAACATCAGTGAGAATTTCATCACAGGGCAATTGTTTTTAAATTAGTACGGCAATTTGTTAAATATAAATGGTACAATGTATTCAAGGGTTCGTTTAGGATTAATATTCAATTTTAATTGGAATAACTTCGATGCTTATTAATCTCATCATAATATTTTTGTTAACCATATAAATAGAAATCGCATAGGTAAATTTCCGAGACACTATCTAGATTGCAAATAAATTCTGGTACAATCTTGCGGTCAATATTTAATTTAATTCTTCGGAACAGACAATATGTCTAGCTAGGAATTAATATTGACCAGGCAAACATAATGGCAACTTCAACATACATGTATCTCAATTTGTAATAAATTATGTTTTGCAAATACAAATGTACCCAATGTAAATAAATAAATATATAAAATATACAAAGACAGAACCCAACAAAGTATATAGTCGGGCCAATGTTAAAGTCGAGAATCTGCAAAAACATCACCTCGGGATATTGAAGTTTGAAATAAACCGGCATTAAAAATCGATTTACATTGTTACTAAACCAGCTTCAAATGCGTTAATACGCGTTGATATTAACATAAATCGATTTTTTATACCAGTTCAAAAACCTCAAACATCAGTATCTCGAAATAATGATTTTGCAGATTCGTGACTTTAGCATTATTGGCGCGACGATATAGGAATTAATTGAATATGATATTGATAAAAATTACGGAAAGCAACTAGGCGTTATTTTTTTATTTAATTTTACAAAAGAAAATAAATAACTAACTGACCATCACACCGTTTCCTTGCAGGGGTAGACAGAGAGGACGGACCGCCAAACAACTCGATCTTGGCATACACTTCTTGCTTCATTCCTCCCTTTCATACGACGTCTCATACTTTCTCTTCTGTTATTCCGACTTCTGACATGGCCCGACTCAAGTATTTGATTCACTTGATCGTGCCACGTCTTCCTTGGACGTCCCCGGCTTCTTCTTCCATTCACACTCCTCTCTTCGTTCATTCGCTCTACATGCCCAAACCATCTAAGCGTCCCTTTCTTGATATTGCTCACTACGCTTACATCAGCCATGCATTCTTTACGAATCTCAACATTTTTCATACGATCATACATGGTTTTATCACTCATTCGTCTCAGAGATCTCATTTCTACAGCATTCAGTCTACTTTCGTCCTTCCTCTGCCAGTTCCATGCCTCACTGCCATAGATCAGGGTTGATATCAGCACTCCATTGTGGACTGATAGCATCGCTTCTTTGGATAACTTTTTGTTTGCGCCAACCGCGTTCAGTCCTCCGTTAATGGAGTTTCCTGCATTCACCCTCCTTTCAATATCCCTATCAGTCTTTCCATCTCTCGTAAACATACTTCCCAAATACACAAAATCGTCTACCTGCTCCAAGTATTCATCATTCACAACTATATTGCACACTGTTTTCGCACTCTCTCTTTCAAACACCATGACTTTAGACTTACTTACATTCATCATTAGCTCATTCTTCATACATACTTCGTTAATCCTAGATACGAGGGACTGTAGATCTCCTATACTATTAGCAATCAGCACCGCATCATCAGCATACGACAGGCAAAATACTTGCAGACTTCTTTGGATTTCCTGAAAGAGTTTCCTGAAAGAAAATAAATACAATGCAAAAAGTCCGGATAAACTACTTTTTTGTAGTTTGTCTAACGGGAGCTTGTTATTCAAAACTTAAAATTTGGGCAAAGTTACAAAATGTGTAAAATAAAAACATAAAAAACAATACATAAAATAAAAAAGATTTGTAACAAACTTAAAACATAAATAATGCCCAAGAATGTTGTTCTAAAATATTTCTACAAAAATATTGTACAATAAAAAAAAATTAAAACAAACGAAAGCAATAAATCATAACTTAAATAATATTTCCTTATTTCTAATACAAATAGCTTCCTTCAGCTAGCCAAGTTTGAATGTGTTTATTAATGATTTAGTTATAATACTTTTTTTTTCAGCGGGTAACATATTAACAAGAAGGAGTCATGTGATCTAAAGCTATTTTTCCATATTTGTTTTTATGCTTAGAAACCATTAATCCTTCATTTATATTATTATAGTTAGCTCAATTAGATAGAGCAACATACCAAAATGTCTGAAAATGGATGCAATTTGAAAACCAGTGAAAGTAATTTTGGTCGTTTTAAGTAAAAATCCAATACGTATTTCATAGAGAATTTAAGAGATTACAGAACAAGGATTTTTGTCTTTTGAAACCTTATTCATTTTTCTAAATACCCGTATGGAATTTACAAATTCATCATTCGCAGTATTTCTTGCGTTAGCAAACAAAAAAAATGTGGACTTTTTCATGCTTTGAGGTGTGGTTTTTTCAACATATTTAATTCCATAATTCGTGACGACAAAATAAATACCAGAAATGCATTTACAAAAAATAACCAAACAAACATCTCATCCTAAAGAGCAAATTAATTTTAAATAATTTCATCGAGCAATGTTATCACAACCTTCAGTAATACAAGAAATGATCATCGAGATTATTTAGATAAATTCCAAGTACCACTCAAATTGTATAAATTTCAATCGGGTACGCGAGTGCCATTTCTAAGTACCGAATAACATATCTCATTATGATGTTGACATTGTAATATGTTTGACATAAAACCAACGGTTGTTTTTTTGCTTACGAGATGGTAGTATGTACTCGGTATTTATGTTTACCGTGAGCGAACAAAAGTTTATAAAACATCCTTGAGGATTGACCTTTCACAGGATTGATGGGAATGCAAACACTTCTGTACGACTTTAATGATTAATTATTTAATGGAATATCCTGAACTGAAAAGCGAAATCGGTCTATATTTCTAATGAATTATTCAAATGTCCTTAAAAGCATGTAATAAGTATTCAATTAAAAGCTTAATTTATAAACAAAACAAGTTTATCTTTTTCACTTCATTTACTCCAGAGTCTTGAGGAAAATAATTCACTCAACGTAATTTTTAGAGGAACGAAGAAGAGAGGGATGGAAAAGGGTATGATGAGTGGATAGGAATCTGGGGGTCAGTGCGTACAGGAGTGACGAACGCATTTATGCATCCCTCCCACTGCTATGCGATGGGTCGAAGGAGTCCGACTGAAGAGGTTAAGGGGACTCCCTCAACCAGCCTCTCCCGATCTGGTCCACCACGCAGCTGAAGTGCAGACGCATCCGCCATCAAGACCTAGACAAACATCACCCAATGAACGCAGGTACCCCTGCTAAGTCACCAAACAAAGCGAACCACTCGGGGAGACCTTTGGCAGAAGTGTTGGTTATCCAATGAATCGTTCGTAGGGCGGCGGTACCCATACCTGCCTGACAAATTGTTTTTAGTTACTTGGGGAATCAATTCAGAAGTGATTGTTTTATGTGAATACCGCACCAATGGAATATTTTGCATGACTGGTGGGGTGAGGAGGGGAAGAAGAAGAGGAAGGTGGAGTTCAAACCTGGCTGTTTCAGAGCCGGTCAAAAACACGGTTAAAACATTAGAAGCAACGTTTCGATTCTGAATGGTGGTCTTTCACCAGGGCAATACTGATAGTATCTACCACTCTGAAATGTGCCCCAAATATACTATCTATGTATACATTACTTTATTTTAATTAAATATCAAAGAACAGATATTTACTTCACATTACTCCTGTAAAAAAATTACAGCTACATATTAAAGAAAACATTAATATTCCAATACACGCACTATTTAATGTAGATATAAGATAAGTAGTATGTCAACGTGACAAGAAAATTATTAATATATCATACATAAAACAGAAAAATATGTTTACCTGTTCTCCTAGTCATGTTGTAAGTTGTAATCCCACGGTATCCCATATTTATTAAATAAATAATAATTACTTTGTTATTAATTAATACTATCCAACAAGCTTTTTATACTAAAAATTATATTTTATATAACAAGATGATATTTTAAATAAATTGGAGGTTCATAAATTGATATCCATTATTTGTGACTTTTTTATATAGGAAAATTTTAATGCTTGAGTTAAGGAGCACATAAGGTGTTTAAGTAATAATCATTATTAATGAATTTTTCCAACCATATTTTGGAAATAAATCAGTCTTTTGTTATAAATAAAAGTTAAAAAATTTTACATACAAATGCAACTGGTTTACAATTAGATAAATTTGAAATTTTAGAAATTATAAAAAGTATTAATAGTCAATTAAATATTTATCTATTAAATTTATTTTCACAATAATAACTACATTTATAATATAATTAATATAAATTTTAGTAATAAAAACTATTAATATTTTATTTTTTATGCCTTTCTATTTTCTTCACTTTGTTTACATTAATAATAAAATATTTATTTTCAAAATATCTATACAAATTTTTCATTTATTATTTAATAATAATTTTTTTTTAAATATTTTTTACATTTTTATTAATTACTTACCTACTTTCATCACTTATTTTTAATTTTTGTTTGTGTTTTTAAATTGTTCTATTTTTCTTATTATTTGTCTATTCTAGTAATTATTTCTCAGCAAACTGTGTATCCTGATGGGGGAAACTTATATTTATATTTTTATATTAAATAGTGATTTATACTAAACCTTCATTATTCATTTTATTCAAAATGACACCACAAAGTAACCTTAGTTAAGTATCTTCATTATTTTAAGTAGGTATATTGTTCATCCTGATAAGGGGAGTTTTGCCTTTGAAACACGTAGATATTTACATATTAAATACAGTGGTTCTAAGCAAAGTAATTATTATTAATTTAATAAATATTAATGTTTTTCAAGAGGTAAGCCTACTCTTGTACTTAAAAACATAACAGAGATATAATGTTACTTCCAATAAACAATTAAAATTAAAACAGAACAAAACAAAGTAAATAGTTAATTAAGAAGTAACGGAAGAACAGGGAAGGGTTTATAATTAGTACAGTAACCCTTTAATTAAGCAGGTATTAGAACTATAGAAAGAAAATACGCCACGGGCGAACTGAATCACGATGATAAGCTTGCTTGGACACAAAGTTACTTATTACAATGAATTCAAAATGAGATTTTAAATAGGGGCTTTCTCGGAAGCTACTTTCGAGGATAAGATAACCAGCATAATGCTTCATTTCCACTCGTCTCTACTTGAAAAATAATAGTGGGATGTTTTGTATATCGCTGTTTTTGTAAAAAATTACTTCTAAGTTTTATCTTATTATGTACAAATATTTACAGAACCGTACTTACCTGGCAGGTCAGTCCAGATTAAAATGTTATATTATAAACGTTTCAGCTCGAGAGGATATGATTTTGCATGCACAGGAGACAATATTAGAAAACACTGCACATTGCATAATATTGCAGTTACTGTTCAAATCATATTTGTCTCAGATTTTTTTTTGCAGTAACTCCACACAAGAGACCCTGAGGGAAATAATTTCCCTCAAGGCCTATATCCCCTTTGGGGATGCTGTGTGGAGGGTCTTTTAGAGGATAGGAAGGAGTGAACTTGGGTCTTGAAGAGACCCATGTTGTAGGATGGAGGAAACACAGAGGCCGGCAGATCATTCCACAGCCGGTCTGTTGAACGCAAGAACGAATCGTAGAAGCGACCCGTTCTCATGTGACAAATGTCAACCGTGTGCAAATGTTGGGCGCGCGTTTGGCGTGTTTCCCGACTATGCACCGGTGCCGAAGGGATCAATGACGCTAGTTCCTCGGAGCATCTTCCATTAAAATACCGGTAGAACAAGGACGGCATCCCCACCTGACGTCTGTGCTCCAAAGATTGCAACCCGCGTGTTAAGATAGGCGAATCTATCAAACGGACCGCCCGTTTCCGCACAGAGTCAAGGGTTTTTTTCAGATATTTTGGGACGCCCGACCAGAGGTGGCTGCCAAATTCTACAGTGGGGCGCACTAAATATTATATTTATTAGAAGGTTTTTGGCAAAAGAAGAGTTAGTATTTATATGAAATATTAGGGTTTTTTTTTCGAATTTAGGACTGAAGAACGGATTTTTTAAATGACCGAAATAAGCTAAAAAAAAAATTCTACCACATTCTAAGTAAAGTTTTCAATAATGATTGTGACATTTACAAATTCTTATAGTTTTTTACAATGTCCCGGACTATGCAAAGTATAAAAAAATTCTGTTAAAGACTTTAGGTAGGTACTAACCGGCTAGCTTCGCTATGAAGACATTTATCTATTATTTATGTTATTGCGTGTATTTATTTGTAAGAAACATACAGTTTTTATTTTTTATTATTGTATAATATTAATTATATACGGTGGGATCTTATACCCGCTAAGCCACTGCAAGTAGTTTGTCAGCAGGAGTTTATTTCAACAATATTATATAATACAACAATAAATAACAATCATACAAAAGTAGGGCAAAATTAGGATATAGAGGCGCATGCATGTTGTGATCAAATGTACATAAGTTGGAAAAAAAATTAAAAAGAAAAAATAATGGAAACAGCATTACAGTTTTGTTATTGAGATACTAGAGTCCAATTTTATAACACCGATTTAAATAATATTATAAAAATATCAATATCATAAGAGATATGAAAATTAAAAAAGTACAAATATTATAAAAATATCAATATCATAAGAGATATGAAAATTAAAAAAGTACAAATATTATAAAAATATCAATATCATAAAAAATATCAAAATTATAAAAGTACCAATATTATAAAAATATCAATATTTTAAGAACATCAACATTTTAAATATCAACATTATAAAAATACCACTATTATAAAAATACCACCATTGTAAAAAATATCATTATAATAAAAATATCAACATTATAAAAACATTAATATTACAAAAATATAAATATTATAAAAATATTTAAAATATCAAAGTATCGGCAAGTATTAAATAAACTGAGAAATAGAAATATATATACATGAAACAGCAGTACAGGTTGGTTACAGTGAGGATAGACGTAATATAAAAGTAACACTTTTTTTTTTTTAATGATACACGCAGCTATCAAGTAAATATACAATCAAGGAAACCATCATCTTTGTTCAATAGGCAAAGTAAGAAAGAGCAAAATAGCGCAAATACAGCAGATATCGAGGAGCTATTCAACCAAGGAGACCGTCATATTTGTTACCACCAATATACAAAGTTACTTTCCAAAAGCCAACACTTTAACATCAGTGAGAATTTCATCATAGAGCAATCGTTTATAATTTCGTACGAAAATTTATAATACAAATATATATACAAAGGAAGTTTAACAAAAGGTAAGCCAACAAAGTTTCTCGTGTTTTATTTATGAAGCTAATACGCCAAAAAAATATAAGAAAGAACGGGAAAGAGGAAGAGGAAGATAGGATCGAGACAGGAAATGCTCTCGATACATTTTATACTCGAGCATCAATTTGTGGTCGTACGCACTACTTCGGTTCGATATTTTGAAAGGGTGTTGTGAAGAATGTCGATCTTGTCAAATTGTTCGTTATATTTCGCACAAATGCGGGGAATTGGAGAATTTATCCTAAGGTTGGTCCTGAAAAAAATCGGATTGTCCGGTTAGTCTTAACAGTATGTGGATTATTATAAAATTAATATATATTAATAAGAAAGTCTTTTTTTTCACCACTTTTTAATAAACATTAGATTTTTAGAACAACCTAAATACAGTTTTTATCATGGATTGTCGAAATCTTGTTTGTGGAATGCGTCATCTTTTAACAAATCATAAGAACATACAAAGTCATTTTAGTACCATATCTTAACATAAACCCTACCACAAAGTAAGTACTTTTATCTATTATTCAAGCGACATAGATAAAATTTATCACCACATAACATGCTTTGGATTATTTTTTGAAAAGCCATAAAGGGTTACAGAGTTATACTTGGTAAAATATTAAATGTTCAAGTTTTAAAAATATGTGAATGACAGGATCTTCGGTTTTTAAGTGTGTTTTCACAAAGCCTGTATTTTTACTGCTGTTTGGTTCAGAGTGGATTTTAATTAATTAGATAGATCTGTTGTCCTCTTCGCGTTTACCCTTTTAAAATCTTACATCTTTATGGGTGATAAAAATATACATATTTTTTGTGCGAATCGTTTTCCGTGGTTTATTATTGTTAGTTTTTTTGTCCATCAGTCATTAACGCTCAGAACCATTATGTCTCACCATTTGAATTCCACGATTTCAGCTCATTAATACGGTTTTTTACATAAACTCAAATGTTTTCAGAGTATTTTTGGTAATTCTTTAACACATTCTTGGAAATTTTAACGAATAAGTTATTGACCGGTAGCAAATGTTGTGGCAGAAAATGTTTTTTAAATAAATAATTTACCCTAAGCCAAAATAATGTCGGAGATTTTATTTAAATTCAGACGGTAATAATTTTTGTTTTCAGCTAACAATTAATTTTAACTATAACCTTTATGTATAAAGCAATGAAAACTCACAAACATTGAGCTCCGGCGTCATGAAATTTGAACCATTTTTGTCTTAAATTTCTAAGCCAATACAACTATTTTAAAATCATCACTTCCATCACGAGCTATGAAGCTTTGTAATATCCATTTAACTTTCGAACAATAAAACACAATACTATACTGTTTGTTTCATATTTTCTTAAAATCTAGGGTTAAACCGGGTAGTAAACTAGTAATTATTTTAGAAAATACAGATATGAAACTAAAAAGGTTTTGAATAATAGTTTATTTAAAAGGTAACTCACCACTTTAATTAGTCATTATGTCATTTCTTGTTTTAATCCAAATCTCTGACCAGGTAAAACTACTGGTTATAGCGTAAAATATATAGCGACATTATTATTTGTAAAAAAACCGTCACTTACCTTTGTTACTATAGAAACCTATTTAAGTACGGTAAAACCCACACAGTGTTTTGGTTTAGAGCGTGAATTTCGCACACATCCACGGTAAGATTCCGTCATCTATTCAACTGCGCCCAATCTCTCCATCTCCGATCATGCAGTCACGGTTTTTCCGGATCAAATAAGATAGAAGACGGGCATGCTCATTCAACAAACGTTACAATGTAACGCGGGCGGAATTCTAGTTCATACAGCAACACTAGCAACAGGCAACAGGCAACAGGCATTGCAGGAGATTTATACTCCGCAACAATGTGTACTTACTTAGGTTGATATGATAAATTTATCCCTCATTAATATAAGTCCAGCTTAGGTTCTAAAACTTTGCGATTTCTTCCATTCGTCTTGCAAGTTGTGTTACTTCTTTTTAAAAAAAAAGCAATTAACCGGTAGCATTTTCTAAAACAAAGAATTAGTGGTATATAAACAACATATAACAAGCGTAAGAACTGTACTTAAATTATAAATACATCAGTGGCGTGCATTGCTCTATGGCTTTAAGTTTAAATATTATCAGTCACTAGTCCTAGTAATGTTTCAATATTTGGACTGACAACACGCTTCTTCTATTCTAAAATCTTTTGTTGGGTCTTCGAAATATTTCTTTTCTTTTTTAATAGTATATTTTCTTTGTTTCTGTTACCATAATCATCCAACAGTCAATCATCTACTTTATATATCTTTACGTATCACCTTGGATATATATTTTTTTATTTAAGTTATTTGTAGTAGGTAGTGTGCACCGGTGTGGAGTGGATCAACGCTGCTATCTTCTTCAAGCAGGCTTCATTAAAATATCTGTAGAAGTGACTCATCACACCTACATTGCGTCCGTGCATTAAAGATGTTAATTGTTCTGTTAACGACGGATTATCAGACGAACCGTTTTCCTTTCCACAGAATCATGCAAGTTTATCAAGTATTCGGGAGCAACCAGTCCAGAGATGTCTTCCAAATTCAACTGTTGGACGTACTTGAGATTTGTATAGGGCTGGCAGTTGGTCATTATTGAAGAATTTGCTAGCCCTTTAATACAAGACATCCAATTTCTTGGAAGACAGATTTACTCGTGCTTCTATACTTACCCCATGCGTTTCAATGGAGTCTTTATTTTGGAGAATTGCTTATCTCCAGCCTGGAACCAGTGGTAATTAAGGCAAGCTCATTTAAAGGAAGGCAGGGAAGAGAAGTTAAAGGGAAAGGTTGGGTAGTATTTGGCTGTTCAGATCTGGTCATAAAAGCAACGTTTCTGAAATGGTGGTATTTCGCCAACGCGATACTGTGAAACACGCCTTCCACACTGCAACGAGGTACATAAAATATACTGTATATGATTCTAGTTAAATGGCTTGAATAAAATAACTCAGTATTTGATGCACTTGATCGTGCCATGTCTTCCTCGGACGTTCCCGATTTTTTCTTCCATTCAAATTTGCGTCATATATTCTCCTTACACTCCTTTCTTCGTTAATTTGCTCTACGTGCCCATACCATCTAAGCGTCCTTTTCTTAATCTTACTCATTATGCTTACACCAGCCTTGCATTCCTTACGAATCTCAACATTTTTCTCAAGATCATACATGGTTTTACCGCACATTCGCCTCAGAATTCTTATTTATACAGCATTCAGTCTACTTCATCCTTCCTCTGCCAGTTCCGCGCCTCACCGCCATACATCAGGGTTGATATCAGCACTCCATTGTGTACTGCTAGCTTCGCTTCTTTGGGCAACTTTTTGTTAGCGCCAACCGCATTCAGTCCTCCGTTAATGGAATTTCCTGCATTCACCTTTCTTTCAATATCAGTCTTTCCATCTCTCGTAAATATACCCAAATACACAAACTCATCGATCTGCTCCTTTCATACAGAATTAAAAAGATTACTGTTTGAGGATTATTGTAAATAGAAACCGTATATATTTTACAAATTACCTTATATAATTAACAGATAAATCATTCGTAGTATTTCTTGAGTTAGCAACATGGTATTTTGGGTGCTAACCGTTAGATAAAATAAAAATGTTTTTGCCTGCCCGAGTTTCGAACCCGTGACCTCTTTCCGCTCCGCCACGAAGGTCGTCAATCTTCTGAAGAAGCAGCATTCCAAATCCGGAGATCCTGTTTACTTTAGTCAACCTAACCATCACACGACGAGAAGATCATCTCGAACGTCATGTTAGGCCACTGAACATACAATCAATAGAAGCAAAAGCATGCATGTTCAATTAATCAATTAATTCGCTGTTTTTACTACTGCTTACCACGATTAAACCTGTGCATGCCACTGCATGGAAGTGTGATGTAGGACAGATTTGCAAAACTACTAGCCCTCTACGAGCCAATGAAAGTGATATTCTGTTTACTGATGAATTTCGATATTTGAAATGCGTTGCTAAATTTCAGCGGAAGTAGAACAAAATTGAGCTTACTTCGGACACACAGACACGCCCATAATGTACTTCTATCGTCTATCTCCTCAGTGTGTTAAACCAAAACAACGACTGGTAACCACATTCTAATTTCAGCGCATTTTCCGTGTTACAGTGTTAACACTAGTCTGCTAGTAGCGCTACCTGGCGCGAATTAACAGTTAGCACTGGCGCCGGGCGCCTGGGACATTTACCCCCCTCCCTAACCCCCCTCAGCACTCCACCCCCCCATCACAGGTTCAAGGTCTTATCTTGGCAAAGAAATTGCATACATAACTACAACACCATTCGATACACCGTACACGATAATATTATATCTTTCCTCAGACCAAAGAACTGACAAACTGGGACTACAAAAAAGGCATGAACCAAATAAAAAACTTCTATGAAGTTTATCTTAAAAAATAGAGTATTTGAGATAATATTTTTAAAAAGACGGAAAATTATTGTGTGGTTTCTACATAGGTCTACATTTATCAAAATCAAATCACAAATATGACCTTTTGCTGACCATCATTTACAAAACATTTTTAGATGTTGAATATCCTCAATTTCTATTTTTCTTTAAAATGAAAGAAAAAATGTAAAATAAAATGTTTTTTTTTTAATCCGGATAACAAAACTTTATTTAAGAGTATTTTAAAAGCAAAACAGAAAGAATTGCAATTATTTTTCTATTTTTTCTTTAATTATTAAATGAAAAGACGTTTTGTTTGAATCCAGTTTTATTTTTGTATAAATGCGTCGACTAGTTTCGATTCGACTGAAGGGCAGTTTATTTAAAGTCAAATAAAAGTAATTTTTTTTATCATTTCTTGCACAAATGTGTTGTTTCAACTTCGTTTAAATAAAAATTAACTAAATAGTTACTAAATAGTAACTTTTATTTAACCCAGCAATATCGACAGTTTAAAGTTAGATTTTGGTATAGCTGTCAGCCTGCTGTCATCATTTAAGAGAAAATTATTCTAAAATGTTCGAAAACCCGGGTTTCGATAACTAATTAATATTGGATTATATGGAAAATAGGATAAGGAAGGAGTTCAATCCAAGAACAGACCACTTTTTATGGGAAGAGATGGATTTCATTGCCAGATTTCGGATAACAAAAAATATGGTTAGGCAATTAACTTTACTCATTGCTAATGACATCACAACATCTACAAACAAGTAAGTTTATTCAAACTTCTGTAAACTTCTATTAATGATTAATAATTTATACTGCATAGAGGTATATTCCTCAATGTTGTACTGGCATTATTATTGTATGAAACTGTCAAATTGTATTTCAATAAACACAACTGTGCTGAAACCAAATAAAAATGAACATTTCAGAAATCATGTCGTTTGTGCTGTGGATCAGGTTCTGATAATATTGCATTTTTATGCAACAGGAACCATGCAAAGATGTACAGGAGACATCTCTGGGGTGCATAAAAACACTGTCTCACGTAAAATAGACAAGGTTAGCAGGGCAATAGCTCGCCTTCGGTCCCAATATATTGTGTTTCCACAGACAATGAAATTCAGCAGTGTGCCAACGAATTTTATAGCACTACTCAATTTCCGAACACAATTGGTGCCACCGACCGCACCATGTAGGAATTCTTTCTTCTGGAGGAAACAACGCAGAATATCACCGTAACCGAAAGGATTACTTTTCGTATAATTTGCAAGCAATAGTGGATGCCAAGTGCAAAATAACCAACATTGTGGCAAGGTGGCCAGGTTCCACACATAACAGCGCCATCTTTAATAATTCCAGAATCAAAGGGAAATTAGAAGATGGTATCTATGGAGGCAGACACCTAGTTGGCGATCGCGGCTCTGCCATAAAACCGTATTTATTGACCCCACTTTCAAATCCTATTTCTGATGCTGAAAGTTTATTTAATGAAAGCGAAATCAGGACAAGAAATGTGGTAGAAATAACTTTTGGGATATGGAAAAGGCGTTTTCCCGCATAAGGATGAAGTTAAAAATTGATGCTACAAGAGTGGAAGCCGTGATCATTGCAACGGCGGTATTGCATAACATATTCACTAACAATAATGATACAGAACCACCAGACTTTGTAACCATCCTCTAAGAAATTGACGCTGGACATTTTCCTGAAAATGATGGACAGGGTAATAATGACATAAGACAAAATATTTTTGCTCATTTATTGTATAAAATATTGTATTCATATTTGTTATTTTACTAAAATAATTGTACACATAATAAAACATGCACCAGATTTGAATAGCCAGGTGCTTCCCAAATTTTATCTTTTTATTTATTTGGACGTCCATTAGGCCTTTACAGACATAAATATACAGAAAAATTATAAAAACCACAATTTAGGTATTATGCAACAATCCAACCGATTTATTGCATATGTATTTACTTTTTAATGGAGGAATGTTATTGAATTTAAAAATATCAACAGAATAAGTTTCATTTCCCACACGATGTAACTCTGTGAACAAGAAGTCCAGGCTGCATGCCATGTCCAGGTGCCAGGTGGCAGGTGGCAATGGAATAATAATATTTTGAATATTTGTATAGTGCCATTCATAAATTGTGAAGATTCCTGGAAACCATTTAACCCATTATTTTATTTTTCATACAATCGATCAATGACATTACATGCAATCCATGACTTCAGAAAATAGTGTGTGAAAATCTACAAACCTTTCTGGCAGACTTCTTCGTGTTTACAAACAAGCTTCTCAGTTGCTTCGTCGTACGTAATCGGTTGATACGTAAAACAGTAATAAAATCTTCTTACTTTGTGACACTATCCATTTTTATTGACTTTGTTAGGAAAGCGCCAGTGTTAGGAAAGTGAGGAAAAAAAGGGAAGGATGATGATGAAAGGCCCCACGAGGGAAGCCGGTATTAGGAAAGAAAAAGCACCACGTTGGGCAGCAGTGTTAGGAGAGGGAAAAGAGGGGAACAAGGGGAAGAAGGGGAGAAGGTCGGAAAGGACGGAAAATCCCACGATGGAACCCAGAGTTACAGGCGGAAATGGGGGAAAAGAGGGTTGGTGTAAAGAAAAACAGTGCAACTCACCCTGAGATCAGATTCAGGACTGGTCCCTGCTCCAACACGGCTTAGCTCAGCTTGGTACAACATAATGATTCTCATTCTCAAAGTCAAATGGGTCGGCCGCAGCCTTAGAATTGGAGTGAGTGTCTACTCCACTTAATTGACGAGAAGGCGTGCTTTCAACTCAGAATTTATTCGTAACAAAACATGGACATATAAGTTATATGCGGGTTTCACCACGAAGGTGGCATCTACACTGTTCTAGACAATTCTCTCTCTCTGAAGGAGCTCTAACCGGACAAGTTAGTGGGGGAAGACACACGTGTACAGCACATAATAAGAAGGAAGTTGATAGCGGCTTACATGGATAGCTGGTGGTCGGGCGACGCCGTCGGCAAGCCGGAGTCTATGTGGCCAGCGTCCAAAGTACACAGGGATTAAACATTTCCACATGGATTTTAACAATTAAGGAGACACCATTCCAAGCCCGTGTGCAGTTGATGTTTCCATGTCTCGAATCGGATGATGCAATAATGAACGGCCGCATGCTCAAAAGAAGCACACAGTTGATCACTCTGTGTCTGATTTACGAGAGTGTCATGTCGGGCCTCGCTTGGCGGAACCAAGCCGTTCCACGCGGTCGGAAATTATCTGTTCCGCTTGACTCATTGGTTGATTAACAAAGATGGCTGGCGGAAACTCACCGGATTGGTTGATTATGGTGATCTCCGGCGAGATGTACTGTTATTGGTTGTGGCGTATCGTTTTGCAAACGAGAGGCTAGAAGTAACCCAGTAGCAAGAAGTATTACTAGGATCTTCTATTTGTTACGTAACAACTTATTAGTCGTATTACAGTTTAACTCTGAAATAAATTTAGAACACGTCGGCGACACTAGTGTCAAGTTTCTCTTCTTCAAATCTCCTGTGTTGGCACCCATGAAAATAATTGTGTGTTTATATGATTTAAATATATTAAATCCAATTATAATTGGAAGCAATTTCGATGGCAGCACTGGTAACTTTAAACTAACTTTTTTAATGTTGATGCAACACAATTGTGTTGAATTGCAAGTTAACTTTAGTTTGGGGCTTGAATTCAGTTTAAATATTTCACTTTAAACTTTACTTTAACTATTTTCGATGCAACTGGCCTGAATCATCTTCAGGACTTAAAATATACTAATTAAATAACAGGAGTGTGCATGTATATATACAGGTAAAAATGGGGAAAAGGGAGATAACAATATTAACAACAGAAACATACAGTACAATATAGATAATTATATAGACGATGGGAAAACCACGAAAGAAGGTAAGAAAACCGACAAAGAAAGTAACAGAACGTCAGGTAAGGTGGTGGATTGTTTGAAGGAAGGAAGAGTCGGGGGGAACGGAAATATTTCCAAAATTGCACAACACGTTAATTTTTTTGATTATTTAGTAGATGACTGTTAATAATTTTTACCGATTTTTTGTGGAATGAATAAATGTGATATTTTACACAAAAATGGAATAGACCTACGACTAAATAACTGAGAAGCCCTGGAAATAAACTTATACTAGATAGGATATGTGCAGTAAACAGGTAAATCAATAACTTCGATTTTGGGTGAGTGCACCACACCGTAAACGCCCTATGATTACTTTCAACCCATTTTTTAAATTAAAAAATTTTTGTCAATCAGATTTTTGTATGCTATCTGGAAGAATGTTGAAAATTCTTATCACAAAGTACCTGAGGTGATTTTTCACAAAAAACGGCGCTATACAAGCCATCCAAATATTATTATTATTATTACCTAAAATTTCGCTGATCAAAAGTAGTATGACTTATAGGAATTTGGAGTAAATATTTGTAAGTATTTCTAGTAATGCGAGTGTTAAGTCTTTTTGCATGGTTTATGTTTGTTTATATAAAGGTGGGGAAGGATTGTTTTAGCGTATATATATGTATTTTTTTTCTAAATTTTACGTAAATCAAATTTAATAATGTTATTATTAAGTTCTGCGTTAAGATTCGTAAAAAATGCAAGGCTGATGTAAGCTTAATGGGTAAGATTAAGAACGGGACGCCTAGATGGTTTGGGCATGTAGAGCGAATGAACGAAGAAAGGAGTGTAAGAAGAATATATGACACGGATATGAATGGAAGAAGAAGCCGGGGACGCCCAAGGAAGACATGGCACGATCAAGTTGAAATTGAATTGAATTGAATTGAATTGAATGAATGTGAATGAAGCAAGAAGTGTACGCAAATATCGAATTATTCGGCGGTTCGTCCTCTCTGCCTACCCATGCGGAGAAACGGCGTGATGGTTAGTTAGTTAACACGAAAGTTTTACTTGATTAATGGGTGTTTGTCCTTGTTCAACTTTCTTGTATTTTTTCGGCATTCACTATATAGCAATTTCTAGACATTTTGTTTGGAAGTTTTAATTTACCAAGTACTTTTGCTATTTTTGGATTAATAAATTCACTACCGGTTTCGACACAACCGTGCCATTGACGAGCATTCTTATAGTTTTAAGAACGCTCGTCAATGGCACGGTTGTGTCGAAACCGGTAGCGAATTTATTAATCCAAAAATAGCAAAAGTACATGGTAAATTAAAACTTCCAAACAACTTGTTTAACTTCTCTTCTAATTCACTATTGATAAAAAAATGTCTTTTATAGAAGTGGAAAGCTTTTACAATTCAAGTGAAAATATTAATAATAAGTTTTTGTGGAACTTTGAAGGAAATGTTTTTTTTTCTTTAAACTTACGTGTAATATTTTAAAACGTATGTTTAGGGTTTTATAATAATAAACCTACCGGAAATTCCCCAACACTGGCAAAACATAAAATAATTCCTAAGCGCAATTACTTTCCATACTAAAACTGCAGATATAACTTCCCGACATAATAAATCAATTTTTCAATTCCAAAATAATTTCTCTAAGACATGCATTATTAGTATAGGAATTCAGAGATCTCTCAACACGGAGAAACCGCATTAATTAACCGTGATTTAGTGGCTTTAACTTAAGAGCAAAAAATATTTACACGAAACGTGAACGAAAGCTTAAAGCGTTTGTTTCGCGGGAATTAATGATTCCAAGTTAATTTATTCCAAAGTACCGTTATTTCTAAACCTGCTTTACATCCAACACCACGCCACGTTACATATTAACGTCTTATCAAACAAACACTACCTTATTCAATTTAATTTTATTCGACTTTTTTGCGAACGAGTTAAAGTCTTAATTACAAGATAGCATTAAAAGTCGGCTAATTGATGAGAAGCTCGAATCGTCGAAATGAAACTAAGCATTCTAGTTTGCAGAAAATACTAATAATATTTTACAAAACCACCATTAAAACACTTTATGTTCGGTGAAGAAGCCTATTACTTACCCTGTTAATATATTAATCACCACACACGGGTATTGGATGACTACATATCTGGCAGGGGCGGACAATGGTGAGGAAACTGGCCCTAGACCATGATGCAATATTAAAAGGCCGCACAAATCGGCCAGTAACAGAAATTGAATAAAAAAGCGTTTTTTTTTTAATTAGCCATCGCGCACACGTTTGATTTTTTAACCATTTTTGGAAAGTTAAAAACAAAATGCCAATATTTTTAAAATTTTGAAGTAAATGCAGAAGATTTTTGTCACTTTTTGAGTATCTCCGCGCGCTGCTATTTTCGTTAATATGGTACAACTTTTTCTTTTGTTTAAAATTTAATGAAATCCAATTTAATAATGTTATTATTGAACTGGATTTACTGAACCAATCCTGTTCGATTACAAATTAAAAAGTGTCTCCCTATCTACCGATAGATCTATTAAGGACCTTGGTGTCACCTAAGACTATAAGCTTTCTTTTCGTGACCACATCAATAATGTCACTAATAAATTACTAAAACTTCTTGGCTTCATAAATTGAATTACCTGTGACTTTAAGAGTATAAATACCCTAAAAACTCTCTACCGGTCACTAGTTCGTCCTCGTCTTGAATATGCCAGTGTCATTTGGTCTCCTTTCTATGCTGTTCATATTCATCATATTGAATCTGTACAACATCGCCTCTTACGTGGAATTGCATGGAGATTAGGGCGAGAAAGGGGCGAGTACTCCTATGTTGAAATTGAACAAACTATAAAAATTTCTACGTTAGAAAAGCGTAGGAAAGAGTTTGATCTTATTTTCATTTTAAAAATAATTAATTGTATTATTGACTCACCTTCTTTATTGCAACTCATTCAGTTCAACATTCCTTGCCGTAGACTCAGAAACAATGGATTGCTTTTCCTCAATCAACACTCTACTAATTATGGGTAGCATTCTCCACTGTCCAGAATGTCGAGATTTGTTAACTGAAGCCAGTGCCTTGAAATTTTTGGAACCTGTGTTACTGACTTTTGTAGGGCTTTACGAAATTAGAACTCTAAGATTATCATTTAGAATATCTAAAATCATGAACTCTACTAAAACCATGTTCAAGCTATCTAAAATCATGAACTCTACTAAAACCATGTTCAAGCTTTAACTTGAATGTTCTCTCAAATGTATATTTTTGTCCTCTTTTTGTCATTGCTTCATTCTCGTATTATGTATGTGCTGTTCTTTTTCTGAAGCTCTTGTTTATTTCATTTCGTGTTATGTATTTCGTGTAATTGGACATTGGTCCGTAAATAAATAAATTATTGGATTCTGCAAGTACTTTAGTTTTTATTATTATGGCAGCTGTTTCAGCTTTCAAGGTCATTTTCAAACTATGGTTAGGCCATTTTGGGACGACTTATTTATATAATTCTATTTACCCCTACCCAAATCAATTTTTATGGTACCTAAAACGCTTTATTACCGGTGAAACCGATTTAATGAGAAACCAATTACGATAATGGATTTTCCATTCTGTGAGGTACATTTGGAATCTGTTTTCCCCGCATTAAACGCAATATTTTCTTTATTGATTGATAATGA
>JAHDVE020003459.1:0-47863 GCA_022606495.2 Halesus radiatus
AAATACTAGCAGTAAAGAAGCAGGACGGATTCCGTGGACCTTTCCCCACACGTCTGGTTTGCTCAGCACTAATTGACGCTACCACATTGAAAGACTCGACTATCCAACAGTCATTTCCTTAAGTCGAGCCCATTGTTAGATCCCTTTCCAAGTGTTTCTTAAAAACGTTAGACAAGTCAGATGTGTGTGTGTGGAGTCGGCTTTACAGTTCATGTAACAGCTAGGTCAGATGTTAGAAGTAGAACTCTAGGGCTGTGCCCTTTGTTAATAATTTTTCACAGAAAAAGTTTTTTTTATTTCATATTACAAATATTTGTTCAGAAAAAGTTAAGAGATTATCGTTTCCAGGAAAGACACATTGAATAGGTATAAAATAACAACAAAAAAAATTTTTGCCACATAGAATCACAAAAATCAAAAAAAAAACTTACGACATGCCACTGGCTTGTATGTAGCTACCTGCTGAGCTGGCCACTAAGATTTATCATTTCAACAGCCATCAAACACCTGAAGCACGGCGACACTGATGACATCTTTTAAAAAAAATATATATATTATTGAAATTGAATATATTTTGATTCAATTTACAATACTACACTTCTCTTTTAAGCAATGCTTGTGTAGAGAAGCGGAGAGTATATATTGCGTTCACCTAATAATGTTTCCTAAAAGTGTTACAAGAAAATGATGATTGAAAAATGTTTACATGATAATGTTACAGGGTTGGTAGTTTACATACTGGATGTGAAACTAAATTTTATCAAACAAACTAATGAGGTTATCAATAAAGCTAATAAAATGCTGGGATTTATAATTCATATTTTAAAACCTTTTCGCAACATAAAGACTCTATACTCTCTTTACACAGCGTATATCCGCCCTCACTTAGAATATTGCACACCGATATGGACACCTTTATACCAAGCCGATATTGAAAGAATGGAAAGCATTCAACGTAAATTCTTTAAGTATATAAATTATAAATTTAATTTACTCTCTAATAACTATTAATATTTGATCAAATCTTGTTATTTAAAATTATGAATAATAGCCTGGACTCACCAGAGCTCATTAACTTTATAAACATTCACATACCATCAAGACCAATCTGACAAACAGATTTTTTTTATTTGCCCGCATGCAGGATCAATCTTAGGATAAATTCTTCAACTCCCCGTATTTGTGCGCAATATAATGCACAAATTCACAATATCGACATTCTTCACAATACCCTTTCAAAATATCGAACCGAAGTAATACGTGCAACCACAGATTGACCGGTCAGTGACTAAGTTGGCATCGCGTTTGGGTCTCACCCAGGCATCATGAGTTTAATTCCTCGGCTGGCTAAGTCCTCCATTACAACACAAGCAACATCTTCCGCTTACTGTGATGGTAGTAGGAGATTTTCAAATATTGTCAGGTTATTCATAACCAGGGAATATTTGTCTTTCTTTTAAAAAGAAGATGTATGAGTATAAAATGTTTCGAGAGCATTTCCGGTCCCCATCCTATCTTCCTCTTCCTCTCCCCCCTTCCTTATTTTGTTTTTTCTAATAAAACATCTGTACTTAACCACTGTTAGCACAAGAAACTTTGTTGGCTTACCTTTTGTTAAACTTCTTTTGTATATAAATTTCTATTAAAAGCTGTTTGTTAAGAGAGTTCATAGTGACAATTTTTGGCATAGGAAATTTACCATACGACATAACGGTGCAATCTTTTTCAATTTCCTATATAGTCGCCGGTTTTCCCTGATAGAATCATTCACTTTCTGCTTTTCGGCTGTTATCTCGTGTTCTTATTTATATTGTGTGAATTTAATCATAAGGTTTTATAGCCGCTATTCAAATAAATTAACTCCTGTTAGATTCAACCATTGGTGAGTCGCTTCATTAATCACAGATCCCTACCACACACTCCTCTGATTAATCTGTTATATTAAATACAGATGCATTCATCTTATAGGAATCCATCAACCCACAAATATGTTGATTCCTGAAACATCATAGTGCATATTCATATGAACGTGATAGTATGATAGAGCGAGAAGAAAGAACTATAAAAGAGTGACGCTTGTCTAATGGTTGGTTGTCTCTTCTTCATTATCCGTTACTCGAGATAATACATTTTGTTACTTACAGTCTATTGACTATTATTCCACCATCCCAATTATAATGTTTAATTAATGTTAAATCACAATGAATATAAACACCAAAAACAAATAACTGTATTAACATAACATTTATTAATTTCCAGTGTGATGAATTCCCCGTGAGTGAGAAAGTGGCACTCCAGCTAGCGGGGCTGCAAGCGCAAGTGTCCCTGGGGGAGCCATCCGCCGCCCCCTCGGGTCCCCAGAATGCAGCCTACTACGAACCTCACCTTTACCTGCCACCCCGGGGGGCTAAGCTGCGACCGCACCCCCATTGGGTTGGTTGAATTGATGTGTTTTATTACTTTCAATGACAAAACAGAACACTTAAGTAAAATAACAAACAAACCTAACCTAATATAAATTCATATTAAGATGGAATTCCACCACAAATTATTATCAGTTTTAAAAGTAGAAATAATAACTTAACTTACCTAATTTTTTGTATTTCTAGAAAGTTTGTTTGATTTTTCTTCAATGTGCATTGTTTTTATAACATAACTGTGTGTATTGTTTTTCAAATTGAAATAAAGTCATCATAACAAAATAACCTAACCTATTCCTTTATTAAAATGAATAGATAAATAATTATTCTGTTTTTTCCGATTACCGTTTCATAATACATAAACACCTTGAGATTTTGCTTACGTGCTTTAAAGGGTAGGTAATTGAACAAGTAATAAGTAAATCTGTTAGAAAAACTGTTTATTAGAATATCATGAATAATCTTCCCCTGAAATTATGCGCGATGCAAAATTATTTCACCAAGTTGTCCTTCCAGGAATGCGTATATTCCAATGTGGGCTATGAAATTCTTAAATAAACTATTAAAGAAATATAATACAAAAGTTTATTACTTTTGTTTTCAGGTGAGCGTGATAGCTGCGGCACACCGCCAATACGGGGCCGGCCGCAGCGAGCTGACGGCCAAGGTGCTCTACCTCACCTGTGTCATGCAGTACCCGCTTTATGGCACCACACTGTTTCCCGTTATCTACAGGACTCACTGGCAACACGGTAAATTATCTTATTATCCACTTTATTAACCTCACGCGTGTCGCGTGATGGGATAGACTAAAGGCCAGCATTTTAAAAGTTTGGGAATGGTGTAAAAATGTCAAACACCTGAACAATATCAGATCATACAAGATATTGAGTCTGTTCTTTATTTATCTCCTACTTCACAGGCTGTTTAGATGTTTAATATTTTATTGGACCGTATTACAGAATAAAAAACAGATATGCCTGTAAGCTACAGAAAGGTTTGTTACGAAAAGCACTTCAACTCTTTAGATGCGGAAATTGACGATGTGTAAATGGAGTATAGTCCATAGTCTTCATAATGTCCCTACAAGAAAGTGAAACTCGCTTAAGAAATTCCCACTTACGAAGTTTTCACGGTAAGGAAGTTTCGTTTTTCGGTCCCTTGAAATTACCATACAAAAAACTGCAAAAAACACGAATTTTCTCCAGATATAGCTAAAACTGCTTCCCTCTTAAGAAGTTTTAAAAGTTCGGCAGTGACTCCTTCACTAACGAAAACTACTGGCGAAATATACCTGGATATGTTTCTTTTGACAAAAATTTACGACTTGTTATGATTATTGACTTTTACAGCAACATCTGCATCCCATTTAAAAGGTTTTAGAAGTTCGGCCGTAAACCGATAATTAATCAAAACCCTGATGCACGGCAGTGAGGCACGGAACTGCCAGAGGAAGGATGAAAGTAGACTGAATGCTGTACAAATGACATCTCTGAGAAGAATGTGTCGTAAAACCATGTATGATCGTGTGAAAAATGTTGAGGTTCGTAAAGAATGTAAGGTTGATGTATGCGTAATGAGCAAGATTAAGAAAGGGACGCTTAGATGGTTCGGTCATGTAGAGCGAATGAATGAAGAAAGGAGTGTTAGGAGAATATATGATGCAAATGTGAATGGAAGAAGAAGCCGGGGACGTCCGAGGAAGACATGGCATGATCAAGTTAATCAAATACTTGAGTCGGGCTATGTCAGAAGTCGGAATAACAGAAGAGAATGTATGAGACGATGTATGAATGTGAATGAACCAAGAAGTGTATGCCAAGATCGAGTTGTTTGGCGGTATGTCCTCTCTGCCTACCCCTGCGGAAACGGCGTGAGGGTTAGTTAGTTAGTGTCGAAGCATACCTGAAATTAACCCTTTTTCACCATAGTCATAAAATGTTTGACTCTTTTAAACCAGATTACACGAGACCAGGAAAGTAGGTAAACAAATCCTCTTTCGAATAATTCGACCATCTACGGAGTTATAATATGAGTTGTTTTTAAGGTTGACTTTCCTTTGGCATTTGTGTTATTGTTAATGCATTTGTCCGCTTTGCGTCACATGCCCGTCAATCAAAATAATTACAATACGGTAAAGTATCTAAAACAATAAAAAAAAGAAAAAATTCGACAATGCTTCATAATATTATTGTATTTGAATGACTTTTCATACCATCAAAGGCGTAAACCTAAAAACAGATTTAAAAAACAAAGGGAATTTGGATAGTGTAATAAATCACAGTATAATGGATTCGCCAATGCCACTGTGATGAATGCATTCTAGTCCCAAACATTTATGAGCGAAATGTAGTATATTTTTGATAAGTCGGATCTTTTCAAACAAAGATGCCATATTAATAGGTAGGTACGGCATTCTAAAGTCATTCTTACACAATACTTTTTTTCGTCCAGTTTCAATATGGATTGTCTTTTTCTATGGAATTTTCTATAGAATTTTCCATAGAAAAAGATAACCCATGAGCAATCTGAATGAAAAAAACTATTGCGTAAGAATGTTTTAAGTTCACTTCATAGTCATTATTTTACTGCGAGGTCTTTTCTGTCAATTTATTTACTGGACCATAAATAGTTGTTTTGTTATTTTCTTTAATCTTTTTAAATATGTTTTTATTGTCCAGGTCCCCATGTGCTGCTAGGAGTGAATGGCGACGGCCTGGTGCTGGTCAGGCCCGAGGACAAGCAAGTGATGGCGGAGCACCGCTACCAGGACATAGAGTCACTCATGGTGGACCCCTCCGACTGCTTCCTCACCATCACACTAAACCAGGCTGCTATGCACAATAACCAAAGGTAACATCGTTATTTAAGTTGGATGCCATTCAAATATTACTAGATAAATGATGGAACTTCGTAGTGTATGTAAAGTTGATTATACACTCACACGTTATATCTGTGTATTGTTCCGTTTGATACTGGATTATCTGATCTTAAGATTGTAGCCACTTTCTGCATAAAACTTTTAACTGAAAACGTTATCAAATGCAATAAATGAAATAAAACAATCCTTCACATCGCCTCATTCCCAGATCCCTTATCATTTATTAAGAATTATGTACCTCTACTACTGATTAATCACTCTTACATCGTGTATCCTAATCAACCATCTCATTTCCAGATGCCTCGTTGTTGAGACCGAGCAAAAAGTCGAAATTGCCGAGCTCATGGTGTCCTACCGCGCCGGCCTCGGGGCCTGGCTCCGCGAGGACGAGGCACCGCCGCCCGGGGGCAAGGGGGGCACCCCGGCGGCCGAACGGGCACGCCTGCATGCGGCGCTGTCCGCCGCTCGGAGGCTGGCCGTCGATTCGGGCCTGCTGAGACGGCCGCACGACCCGGCTGCCTCGTTTTTGCGGAATACACTGAGAAGGTAATGCCTCTTTTCATTTTGGCGTAACGATTACGAAGACACTAATATGTAGTTTTTGAGCAAATGGAAAGTTTGCGTATTTGGTAAGTATATTATATTGGAGAATGTATGGTGGTGAGGTATGGAACTGGCAGAGGAAGAAAAATAATAGAAATGAGGTCCGTGTGATAAAACCATGTACGATTCTACTACGAATGAGGAGATCTGAAAATAATGTCAAGCTGATGCAAGTTTAATAACAAGATTAAACAAAAAAAAAACTTAGATGATTTGGATATGTTAAGAGTTGGTATAGGTAACTAATGGATCCTATGACGGATCCAACTACGTGTTCCCAATAAACTAAACAGATTTGACCAAATTCTTAGCCTCGCTCGATGCAACACTAATTCTAGGCACAACTCCTTCATCTATTGGGCATCACACACTACTCATAAATTGACATTTTTAACTGTGCAAACACTTTATAAGTTACACTGGCGATCTTTCAAGCCTTCTCAACTTCAAATACCTACTAATCTCATAGTACCATTATTCTATTAACTTTCTTCCTTTATATACACATATATATATATATATATATATTTTTTTTTTTTTCTCATCACAAGTGTTTATTATTTTCAAAGTTACTACGCCAATGAAGAGAACTACCAGGGGTGTTAGTTGAAGTTTGCCAGTTTTACTCATAGATGTCGCTAGAGATATGTATACATTTCTATGATTTGGCATCTATGTCATATTTTTCTATGGACATTAACCTTCAAAAATACACAATTCTGCTAAAATAATAGTGTCATAGTTGGTTACCTCAGTGAATATGTCGAGTTTCGTTCCAAGTAAATCGCATTTGCGGCATTCGTTGCTTTTCTTATTTCATCAAAAGAAAAAGCAGTTGAAGCTCATCGGTTGCTGGTAGAAACTTATGGTGAACATGCTCCAGTGATTAGAACATGTG
Organism: Halesus radiatus; assembly: GCA_022606495.2. Classification (NCBI taxonomy): domain Eukaryota; kingdom Metazoa; phylum Arthropoda; class Insecta; order Trichoptera; family Limnephilidae; genus Halesus; species Halesus radiatus. Next base: position 6,803 of record JAHDVE020003459.1, read on the forward strand.
AGACATGGTTTCGTCAATTTAAAAATGGAGATTTCGATTTAACAGACAATGAACATCCTGGTGCAACGAAAAAATTAGAAGACGAGGAATTGCAGGCGTTATTGGATGAAGACCCAACCCAATCGCAACAACAATTGGCCCAAACACTTAATGTGACCCGAGGAGCAATTTGCCAATGTTTAAAAGCCATAGGAAAGATCCAAAAGTATGGAAATGGGTACCACACCAAATGAACGAGAGACAAATCGAAAAAACCGCCAAACCGCCTCATACAGCTAAAGTAGTGAAGAACACTCTCAAAGCATTGAATTGGGAAATATTATCGCACCCGCCGTACTCTCCAGACCTTGCCCCGTCCGACTATCACATTTTCGCATCGATGGGACACTCACTCGCATAGCAGCGCTTCGCCAATTTTGAAAAAGTCGAAAAATGGCTCGTCGAATGGTTTGCCTTGAAAGAGAAATTTTTTTTTTGGAATGGTATCCATGATTTGCCTCAAAGATGGGCAAAATGTATAGAATGCGATGGTCAATACTTTGAATAAAAAATTTTTGAGATTCCCTTGAGAATTAAGCGTTTTCTTTATTGAAAAAACCGGCGAACTTCAACTAACACCCCTGGTAGCTCTTGAGTTTGGTGTATTAGAAACATATACGAGTATATACACTTTTTTCTCTTTTTCTTTCATTATATGAAATCACATATATACATTTCAACTAGATCCCCTTACCCCCACCTCCTTCTTTTCCACACCCATTTAAACAAATTGCTACGTAACTTTTGAATTTATATTTCTTTCTTTTATTTTGTACATAAGAGGTTTGTTCAAAAGAAAAGGTGAATTTTGAATTTTCGCAGGCTGTGTACATTCGATTATCGATTTTTTTTTTTGTTATGTTGGTACACATATGTTTATCATATGTTAACATTATCAGCCATTTTGGATTAGTGGTTTGTTTTTGACAACTGGAAAGGTTAGTCACGTTTTTGTGTGTTCTTCGATTTTTTACTTTTGAAAAAAAATGGATCAAAGAATATGTATTAAATTTTGCATTAAAAATGGAATAAAGTACTCCAATGCACTTAAAATGTTGACTGTGGCATTCGGCGAGTCTACTTTGTCTCAAAAAATTGTTTATAAGTGGTACAAGCGCTTTACAGAAGGCCGAGAAGATGTTAATGACGATGAGCGTCCTGGAGTTGCAACCACGTCAACAAACGAAGAAAACATCGAAACAGTGAAGAAAATGGTTTTGGAAAATTGTCGAATCACTATTAGGGAAGTTGCAGGAGATTGATGTTGGCATATCAATCGGCTCATGCCATACATCTCGGATGTTTTGGGCATGAAACGTGTGGCAGCGAAGTTTGTTCCGAAGTTGCTAAATTTTGAGCAAAAGCAACGTCGCATTAGTATCGCTCAGGAGTTGTAGAATGACGTCAACGACGATCCCGATTTGCTCAAAAGGGTCATAACTGGTGATGAAACGTGGGTATATGGTTATGACGTCGAAACCAAGGCCCAATCATCCCAATGGAAGCGGTCAGAAGAGCCAAGACCGAAAAAAGCACGCCAAGTTCAATCAGATGTGAAGGTTTTGCTCACTGTTTTCTACGATTACAATGGCGTGGTGCATCATGAGTTCTTGCCAACAGGTCATACGGTTAATAAGGAATACTACAAGGAAGTTATGCAACGTTTGCGTGAAGCAATACGGCTCAAACGATCGGAATTGTGGAAAAACAAATCATGGATTTTGCATCACGATAATGCACCATCTCACACATTGCAACAAGCATCGTTCGTGATTATTTGGCCGAAAACAACACCGTAATCATTCCTCAACCACCGTATTCACAAGATTTGGCTCCCTGCGACTTTTTCCTATTCCCGAAACTGAAGAGACCAATGAAAGGAAAGCGTTTTGACACAATTGATGAGATAAAGTCAGAATCGAAGAACGAGCTGATGGCCATAGCGAAAAGCGCATTCCAGAAGTGCTTCGAGGATTGGAAGAAGCGCTGGCATAAGTGCATTTTATCTTAGGGGGATTACTTTGAAGAGGAGAAAATGGATATTGATGAATAAATAAATACTTTTCGAAAACATTCGAAATTCACCTTTTCTTTTGAACAAACCTCGTATTTTAAATTTTATTTTGATTTCTCCATAAATCCTAGATTCACTTATGTGGTCAAATTTATGTCACTTATTTATTATACCTACCTTATTTTTAAAAGACAAGTTTATGTAAACTAAAAGATCAGACACCGTGGGTTCAAACTTCTGAAAGTTAAGTCCTCCACCACGGAAGTAGAAAGAATTCAATTATTATCATGTTATTTATATCCCGGTATTGTTTGTCTTTTTTTTTAAAATACAAATGTGAACGGATAAAGGTCTATCCACATCTACCAGCACTGAACAGTGCAGAACAGTACAGTACGGGCACGACAATATTAGTTGCCTACATTATCTATGAACACATTCATATTACAGCATATGTAAGCATAATGTAACTGTACATGCACGGGCCAGTGCCGGCCGATATTGTCGGCTAGAATATTTTGATGTGCTGGTGGCTGCTTGTGATGTCTGCGCTTGCGCAGTTAGTATGAACACATACTGTTGTCATCTTCGTCAGTTGGTGTAATTAGACGCGGATATTGCTAATACTGAATAGATGGATAACGATAAATGACCAATTCAATCAAAATTGGTCAAGGAATATAGGTTATAAAATAATATTAATATAGGAATAGGATTATAAAATTCTTAAACATGTTGTGGCGGATGCTAAAGCTCAGTTGACAGCCGTACTTGCATCTATGCTGTGTCTGTGCCGCATGGTGTAATGTGAATACTTGCATCTATGCCGTGCCTGCACTGTACTGTTCTGGACTGCGCTGTGCTAGTAGATGTGAATAGACCTTAAGGAGTATGTATCAAGAGAGAGTTGTGTGGCATCTCATTGCCCTCCCTCCAAAGAAGACATGATGATAATTATGCCTAACTAGATTTAAGTCTTTAATTTTTTTTTACCTAAAACTAATATTTATTTTCTATTCAGACTCAGTAAGCACCGCCTCGACAAGGGCAAATCCGACTCGAGCTCTATAAAATCGGAAGACTCATGCGACTCCATCGGGGGCGCCGGCGAATTGTATAAGGGCTTCCCGCCCGGCTGGTGGTCCTTCAGCCGGCAGCCCATCACACACCCCCTGACGCGCTTGCCTGAAGCTGAAGAGCCCCAGGCGCTGGCCATGTTCGTCAGCGTGCTGGCGTGGGCAGGACTAGGCACCTCGCCCGTGGCCGACGCCAAGGGCGAGGTGCAGCCCGGTGGCGCCGAGGAGCACGTGGCTATCGCGCAGGGGCTTATGGAGAAGTGTCTGCGGAGCGAATCACTCCTAGCAGAGCTGTATATGCAGCTGATTAAACAGGTATACATAATTTGTTTTTGCATTTTATAAGTTTAACTTTTCAATCTGAATCTGCTTCAGAAAACAGATTGAGCAGCGCGTTCTGCTGGCATCATTAAATTAAAATACCAAATTACAGTGTTAATGCTTTCTATCTGGAATTCCTCGATCAATGTAACTCTTCTCAGCTTGCTACATCATTTCCATCATGAGCTACAGAGCTTCGAACTATACATTAACTTAAAAAAAATAAGACAAGTCGCCTTTTTTATTGTTGTTTCGTATTAAATTTGTGAGTTGTTTAATAAGACAAGAAAACCTAGAAGATCTTGCTGAAACTCGGTAACTACTAGTAAATAAATAAATAATTAAATCAACTCATTTTAATTAAGTCGTATTTGGAAATAAAAAACCTTAGCATTTCCATTTTTGGTATGAAACAATCCAAAAAACTAATTGATTCAAGCAGTTAAAGAAAAGAAATATCTTCAGTTAATATTTCATCAAAGTTACTCCACTACCTTTAATTTGTACAGTCTTTCCACCATTGAAATATGACAATCCGACCAAACCTAACCTCTAATTTTCCAGACATCTGACCAACCAGAAGTGGGAGGTCGCGCAGCCCTGAGGATGTGGGCGCTAGTCTGCGTGTGTTCCGCCGTAGCGCTGCCGTCCGCCCGGCCCCTGCGACGTCTGCTTCTAGCGCACTTACGCGCGCGGGCTGCCGACCCTCACACACACCAAGCCAAATACGCAAGATTCGCTGAAAAGGTAATTGCATTTTGATATATTTTTACATTCAGGGTTGCAGCGGAACTCTCTTAGTGGGTTCCGAATTAGACCATTATTTTCTGATGGAAGATGTGGTAGAGAAGACCCTGCAGCTTTAAACTTGCTTGATTAGTACGAGTGCAGTTCTGGGCTGCAGTCTGCACGATGAAGATTTCCCTGATATTAGCTGTACAGATCAGAGAGAGCACTAGACGAAGAACAAGAAAGGCAGCAGTAAATTGAAGGTTAACCTTCACGTACCTCAAGGTAAAAATTACGTATGATCCGAAGGGGGGTCACTAGGGTCCCCCATCAAATTGCAAAGCGTCAGTGTCTGTTAATATTCCCTTTACCCTTCCCAGTAACATTCAAATAGTAGCTACGACCTACCGTTTTAACCGGACATCGCCTATCTTTGTCCAGCAGTCAATCCATAAGTAAGTATTCAAAATAATAAAGGGTACGAAAGTGAGCGAGACCAAATGTACATTATTGTAGCCCTTTCCAATAAAATGCACCTTCTATGACCGCACTCGTGGCTTGTTTGCAGCGAAGAATTTTTTTTTAAATGTAGAGTGTTCTGGAGATGAGATGGGAGAGTAATTTCGTCGGAATTTGATAGATATTATTTAATATCTTAAATAATGCAACAGGATTAATTTTTTTTTTTAATGCAGTTTGATTACCAAAGAATTTTTCTAGGATTAGCTAAATTATAGTGTATGTGATGTAAAAACAACTTAGATATTCCACAATACTCTCGTTTGAGATAGGTATGTGTAATACCCCCCTTCTGAACTGGATTGTTAATCCAACTACAGACAATGAAATCGTTTTATACATAATTCCTTCATAATAGGCACTGAACAGTTAATCCCTATAAGTGTGTTCTATACCGATTTAATAGAAAACTGTCAATGTCACCAACTTACATAAAACTTTTCAACTCCTGGGCCCCAGACAGGCTAGTAAAATTGATTATCTGTACAAGATAGAATTTCAATATTTGAAAATGTTTGATCAATTTCACCCGAAGTAAAGAAAGATTGAGCTTACTTTTGGCACTCAGACACGCCCACATCACACCTCAGTAATAGTAGGTACTTCAAAAACGAAGGTTGAATTCGTAGAACAATTTTTTTGCTTTTGTTTCAGGCGGTCCTTCGTACGGCAGCCGGTAGACGCCGCCAATGGCCGCCGTCTCGAGCGGAGGTCCTCTGCTCAGCGGCGCGCCGGCCTCTTCATGCCCGTGTTCACCTTCCCGATGGTCACTTCCACTCGCTACAGTTCCACCCTGCCGCCACGGCCAGGGACTTGGTGGCCATGCTGGCTGACAAGATAGGCCTGAGTCCCACTGCTACAGGTTCGTTGGAAAGATTGAAAAAAGACAAATAGCATTTCACGAGACTCATTATTAGGGCCAATTTGTATTAATTGATTTATTGTAGGATCTAAAACCTTATTTATAAGATAGGCCTGAGTTATACTGCTATAAGTTTGTTGGAAAGAAAGTTATACGTGTTGCATTACGTGAAGATTTATGGAAAAAAAATGGTATTCCACATGGTTCAGTGTTAGGACCACTACTAATTTTTCATTCATCAAATGTATGTAATTTAAAATCTGACTAATTAGGTAGGCTTGAATTTCACTGCTACAGGTTTGTAATAAATACAGTAATTCATGTTGTGTTACATCAAGATTTAGGTTTTACAAAATTACTTTCCACAAGGCTCAGTTTTGGATCATTTTCTTTCATTAAATATGTTATCATTAATTATTGATCAACATTCCATCACTAATGCACACATTCTTCCAGGTTTCTCCCTCTACGAAGTGTGCGGTGGTGGCGAACGCTCAGTGCGAGGCGGTGAACGCGCAGCCGATGTACTGGCGCGCTGGGAGCGGGCCCCGCGCCGTGCACCCCAGCTGCTGCTGCTGCGCAAGCACCTGTTCCTGCCCGCGCCGCTAGCTGCGCCGCCCTGTGCCGCCGAGCTGCACCTGCTGCTTCATCAGCTGCTGCATCAGCTGAGGGCAGACCGGCTGCCCGTGTCGCATAATGAAGCGGTGAGTTAATTACTAAGCATATCTACATTATTAATACGCTAACATCTATCGTATACATTCTCTCCATGTGAGCTACAAATGGAAGTGCTGCCATCTATAATATTCAGAGAGAACTGTCGATGTTTTCATATTATAGCAAAATATAATCATAAGCTCAGTAATCTGTCGCTAGACACAGGTCACATGGTTAGTGAAAATGGACACACTAAGGAAAGCGATATTAGTGATGCCATCAATGCAATTGCAATTTTCAATTCAACCTTTGAGTTGAGATGCAGTTTGTAGAGATTGTAAAGTAGTTACTTGGCACAAGAAAACAGGAAGGAATGTAAATCTATTATTTTTCCATACATAAACTTTTGCTTTCATAAATTTATCAGATTTACATTCCTAACTCTTCTCTTGGGCATGGACAGCATTACAGCCTCTATGAACTGCACAACCCTGTTTTTTTTACCTACTTGAGGTTTATATGGTTGGATGTGGCAATATTCATCATTTGACAATGGAACATTATTTCAACATTTATTATTCAATTAACCTTTATGTACCTGAAGGTAAAAATTTAACATATTTTCTGAGGGTCACTAGAGGCCCTCATAAAATTGCGAAGCGGCCGTGACTCTTAATATTCCTATTACCCTTTCCAGTACCACTCTGATATTAATTACTACTGTTTTAACCGGACATCACCCATCTTCGGACAGCAATTAATCATTAAATAATGCAAAACGGTAAAAGAGATACATAGTACGAAGGCGAGTGTGCCTCAAATATATGACTAGCCTTTTCCAGTAAAATGCACCTTATATGACCCCACTCGCGGCTTGTTTGCAGTGAGGAATTTTTTTAAAAAGTAGTGGGGATACTAACATGGAAGGGCAAAGACTAATTTCGTTGGAATTTGATAGATATTATTTAATATCTTAAAAAAATGTAATGGGATATATTTTTTTTTAATGCAGATCAATTTACTGAATAATTTTTCTAGGATTGCCTAAATTATAGAATATGTGATAATATGTGTAAAAACAACTTAGATATCGCACAAAACTCTTCTTTGGAATGGAAGTGTTAAAACCACCATACTGTATAATAAAACCTTGTTAAAATACAGTTTTTCTACCGTTACTGGGTGTTATCTCATCTCCAACTTAACAACACCAGCAGCCCACCAATGCCATTGTATAATAGTTCCAATTCTTGTTGTCGTCTGACAGAGCTCAGAAATAATATAATGAAAAACAATCTATAATTCCAGGTCATGATGGTAGCCTTACAAGCGCAGGCCTCCGGCGGCGATGCCACCGAACCCGAGGAGGACCCCCCTGTGCCGTCTGGCCCCGCCCCCTGGGAGGCCATGTACGAGGAGGTGGCGGCGCGCACACTGCCTGCCCGCCTGGCCGCCGGCCTGCCCGCACCTGCTGTGCGCCAGCACCACCTGGCTCTGCGGGGCACACCACCCCACCACGCTGGACAGAGCCTACTCAACTTGCTGCAGTCATGGCCGCTGCACGCTGCCACCATATTTGATGTCATGGTTAGTGTTATTTTAGTGGATAGCATTGGGAAACAGTTAGGGTGGGATTTTTATGGCGAAGATTTCAGGGACGTAAAAACTAAATAACTAACCATCACGCCGCTTCTCATTGTTTCATACATTCTCTTCTGTTATTCCGACTTCTGACATGGCCCGATTCAAGTATTTGATTCACTTGATCGTGCCATGTTTTCCTAGGGCATTCCCGGCTTTTTATTCCATTCACATTCCTGTCATATATTCTCCCTACACTCCTTTTTGCGTTCATTGCTCGACTTGCCTAAATCTAAGTGTCCCTTAATCTTACTCATTACACTTACATTAACCTTGCATTTTTGCATATATGGTTGTACTGCATAGAGTTTCTCTTCAGAGATCTCATTTCGCAGCAATATAAACAAAATAATTTTACCATCCAATAAAATTCCTGTTTTAATAATAATAATAATAATAAATGTATTATTTCTATAGCGCCGTTTTCATGAGAAAATCACCTCAAGGGCGCTTTACAACATAATTTATCTAACCTATACCTTATCACTTAGACTTATATATAATAATTTACATATTAGATTTATTACTAATGGCTTACAGCTAAGATTTATAACTAGAAAATACCTAATTCAGACTTATAATCAGACTTACATCTAAGACTTATATAGATAGCAACTTACAACTTAGACCTGTAGCTAGTGACTTAAAACTAGTGAGAGAGTCTTACAACTAACATATTTACATTTTAGAATAAATTATGTACAAAATGTTACTATTTGGAAAATCAGAACATAACCTGATATTGAACAGCAGTGGGGCGAGTATGTATATGATACATTAAAGCTGCATTTGTATGCCTCTGATCAGTTTGGGGATAATATACATACATATATATGATATTCTACATAATATCATATATATGTATGTATATAATAAAGATGGTAATGCTAGACAGATACTTCTATATGATTAAATTTAAAAAATGTTATGAATGCCAAAAGAAGAAGGAAGTTTTTGCCTATATTATTATTATGTACATGTTTTATTGTTAGTTTTATAACATAGATGCAAAAAATGTATTGGGTGAGTTATCTGGATTTAAAGAAAAGAATAGATATTAATGAACGAATTAATCGTCAATCATTACGCGCATTAAGTCGTCACTCAAAATTAAAACAGATTAAGGTGTTCGGCTCCCACCGACATTGTATATTGGTAGGAATTTCTAGGAAATTTAGATTTGGACATGGAAAATTAAATTATAGATACACAGGAAACAATGTCATTAACAATGTATGAATGTGTTCACGAATTTATGGAAACGAGTATCTGAACAGATGAGTTTTTAGTTTAGCTCTAAATTCTGACGGACTGGTTATGCAACGCAATTCCATAGGGAGTTTATTCCATGCCTTAGGGCCAGATACTCCGAAAGCACGATCACCAAACTTAGTGCTCGGTTCGCGTTTAGGTTCTTTCATCCTCCCGACAGCAGATGATGTCGCTGATCTAAGAGTTGACTGCCTTAGACTAGTATTTTCCGGAACACATAGCTCAGAGATACAGGGTGGGGCCATTTCGTTGATAGCCTTGAACACCATCCAACACAACTTGTACTGGATCCTCTCAGGGCACTTCAGCCAGTGAAGATTTCGGAGATGTTCCGAAATGTGCGAAAACTTAGGTACCCCAGTGATTAGCCTTGCTGCGGCGTTGAACACTGATTGCAGTTTATCAGTTTGGTATTTAGGAAGACCTGCGTAGATTCCATTACAGTCATCAAGACGTGATACAATATATGAGTTTGTCTTTATCGATACCTGGAATCCTTTGTGAGAGAGAGCTTACTCTTCGTCCTTTTATTTTCATTTCGCTCACGTTTATTCCCCATATTTGCCCCTTTTACTGACTTACCATATTTTCTCTCGTGCAATACTGTAGCGACTAACAAATTATAACATAATTTTTACAAAACATACATTTCAGACATGATTTAAAAATGCAAAGTGCTCCATAATATGAAAAATATTGAGCCCATTTTAGTAATCATGAAATCAAATTTTTTTTTTTTTATACGAATACCGCACAAGAGTCCCAACTGCTCCCAACCGTCTGGAGGCAGTGAGACGATTGCATTCCCGATTGGGGAATGTTGTGAGGCAGAAGGTATTGGGGAGGGGAAGGAGAAGGGGAAGAGGAAGGTAGGGAAAATAGGGAAATACCTGGCTATTCAGATCTGGTCACCAAACACGGCTAAAAGCCATTTCAAGCAACGTTTCAATTCTGAATGGTGGTCTTTCACCAGGGCGATACTGAGAGTATCTTCCACTCTGGAACGTGCGCAAATACACTATTATTTTAAATGAATTAATTGTGAAACAACACAAATTAATTAAATAAAATTTACTTGTGCACGCCGGGATTTGAACCCGCGACCTTCCGATTCGTAGTGGAGAGCCTTACCCCTCGACCATGGAGGCCGTCAAACATGTATACATTACCCTTCCAGTTACTAGTTTATTATAATCTCACTTTTTGTTTGCAGCAATCCTTCACGTCCAACTGGCCGCGCTCCCTGTGGCTGGCCGTAGGCGCACGCGGCCTGCAGCTGCTGCGGCCGCGGGCGCGTCTGCCCCTCTGCTGCTATGAGTACGACAGTCTGCTGTCCCACTCGCCCGCGCCCGACTGCCTGCTGCTCGTCACCGCCGCCGGCTCCAAGCACAGCAAGGTTATACTGACAACACAGCAGGTGAGACTACTACCTATTTACATTTCTTGATTAAATACATATTAACTTTCATTATTGAAATAGACCTAGAATCGGCGTTTAATGGGAACCTTTTTTCAAATGTAAAAAAAAAAAAAAAACCAAATTGCCCTGATTGGCCATTTGATTACAATGGAGTTTTTTTTATCTGATCATAATGTTTTTGTTACTCTGCAGGCTTTCCAGATATCAACCCTGATCCAGGAGTATGTCGAGGCGCTTAGCCCCCCTCCAGCCCCTGCGGCCGCGCGCCCCCTCAGCTCCCTGCAGCCACCCCACCCCCCGGGCCACCCTCACCCTCACGGGCACCCCCTCCCTGCGTAGACACAACTTCTACCATACATAACCTCAACGACACGCTGCCAGAATCACCACACAACTGTCAGATAATATGGAATATAGTCTCTGTCAGCTTGTCTGTTGTGATATCGATTGTTAAATTTGATGGATCTTACAAAAATGGCTTTACAGTTGTCGAAAAGTATATATTATGTTTAGATGGAAAAACACATTAGTCAAACTTAAAAGGAAATGAAAGAATTTATGTTTTAAATTGCTAGAATAGGATATCTTCAAATAAAAATCATACTGCTGTAATCAAGCTTAAAAGCATACTTCATTTCAGGAAGCTTAACGTCTGTCTATCTGAGTTCAGCGGTTCTACGAAGATTCTATTACCACTAATATAAAATTCACAATTAATTCATTTTGGACAAGTTTTTCGTTTTTTAGCGGTTGCAGAACTATGTATTGCTTTTCTGTGACTATATAAATAAATATGACAGAATTACAATCGATTGAGTTGTAACTTGTAATCAGTTCAATACTAAATCATCCAAAAATTGTAGCAACAGTCTTTTAAAGATTCAATAACTTCAAATATTGCTGCCGTAGTTCCGACTCCATTAAATAAATGAGAGTACTGAATCTTTTTTATGTTATTAAGGAGTTCTAAAAATTAGAGAACATCTGAATCAGCTTGATAGTTCAAGGCGAACCGAAAGCACCAAAAATGTCAAATAATCATTATCAATCTAAGATTTAGATGATCATTCTTTTCCATTGCGGTTCATCCATATCATTGCGTCCTTAAATATTCTGCATCGCAACTAGAAACTAGTCGCAATCACCGCCAATCTAATCTGTACTATTGTATCTCATCTATCTAATGAAACACATCCAGAATCACAAGGTCCCTTTCATTAATGTGACTATTTCATCAAAACACTGTATTCCAAGACCAGATTTGGCACAAACACAAACATTTTTCACTGGATCCAAATCGATTCGAAGTTCTTAAGAGGAACGGCTGTGCGGCCTGTTTCATACAAAAGTTAATTTTGGATTTGAGGCCAAAATACTCACCTAAACCTAATGATCTTTTTTTTTTCATTCACAAGTATAGTAAATATCTTGTACGGATTAGAAGTAATTTATTTATTTTTGTTTTACATTATGAAATATAGGCCATTAAAGGAATTGATTTTTCGCAATTTTAGAGGCACCGTTAACAATTATTTGGGGGCTAACGGTGATTTAAAAAAAAGTTTTACCGCTTCTACTTTGAAAATATAATGAAATATAAAATTAAAAATTTTTAAAAATATTAAAATAAGCATTATGGTATATTTTAAATTAAATTAAAAATGACCAATTTACGTTGGAACACAAATTTGCCGTATATAATTTAAAATATCGACCCGAAAAAACATTTTTTTTTTAAATGTTTTATTTTTATATTTTTATTTACGTAATCATATTTATATAGAAAAAATGATATTTAAAAAAAAAATTACAGTAAACCCCAAATAAATAAAGTTACTTCTAAAATTATGAAAATGGTTTTTTTTATGCCATATACTTCATAATTTAAAACACAGATAAGTAAACTACTTCTCATCCGTACTAGATATTTACTAAACCTTTAATTAAAAAAAATATATCATTCAGTTTGGATGGGTATTTTGACCTCAAATCCAAAATTAAGTTACATATGAACAGGCAGCGCAGCCTTTCCTTTTAATGCGGGTTGTTTTATCGTTGTATAGGATGATTAATTAACCCTAAAATGAACCCTCTTCCCTTACCCATTCTTGGGACTGGCTGCATCCTAGGTAGAGGCATGCCCCATCACTTCAGGCAGTCTGATTAGTGTCATTGTACCTTAAAGAATAATGATGAAACCATCCCAAATTTTATTGTACATTACTTGTAGTAGATTATAGTTACAATTTATGAAGTAATTCTTAATTGTAGGTTTTTTTTTCAAGTATTCAGGTGGTAAACACCTCACACACAGGTAAATAATGAGTAAATGATTTAGGATTCTGGCGGCCAATAGTATTATGTTGTTTGACTTTAGGGATATTGAGGCATGCAACGCTTTTTCCTTCTTGTTGAGCCAATGTTTCAGACAGCCTTACATCAGGTCTGATCATGCACGCTGCAAGGCTATCCGATAGGTTGAAGAGGATGGCAATGCGGCTCAATCAGTGACGGCTCGTGACTTTTAGCTCACCCACTGGGTTCAATACCCCAAATGTCAAACACGGAGAATTGTATGTTAACTGATTTTGGTATTGAATGGTAAAGTTGATTAAATAAAAACAATAACTTGGGGGGGGGAGGGGGCTATAATAAAGAATGATATCTGAATATGGAATCTCAAAGAAATCATTTAAAATGGTGGTTTTTAGAAAATATATTTGAATCATTAGTTTTTCCCGCCCACTAAATAAGATTAATGTAAGACGCTATGGATGTATATTGCTATTATCTGACCCGTGTCATATCTGATACATAATTAATTAATTATGTAGACCAGCAATTATTATTTTATAGCAATACGTCTCTTATAGTAGAAATTTATTTTACGAATTGAGTATTTATAAGATTGATTTTTTGTCTATTAACTCATTTATATTGTCTTCACGTTATTTCTATTGCATTTATTAGTGATCTGAAGCAGTATTTTTATTAAATAATGTGTGAAATATGCTTGAAAATGTGTACAATGCTGATATTATTAAAATTAACCCAGAAATTGTAATTCATTTGGGCTAGCCACCATCTTGTATAATCTGTCAAATGAAAAATAATTATCATATTAACCTTTACAATGCTGGCTGTTTCAATGCGACTTCCGCGCATGGGAATAGCCGCCCATGGATCAAATATGCGACAGCTGCATAGATCAGGTTAACAATATTCTATAGGAATCCTCCATTGTAAAATGTTTAATATCTATTTCAAATGCAGGATATTTATCATTTAAAAAAAAATTATTGATTTTGTTTTGGTTGTGACAAGAAATTGGGTATTTGTGTGACTGCTGAAATAGCATGTAAGTATGGAAATGCATTTTGCTTTTATGTAGTCAATAATATATATATTATAGCTAGGAACAAAATTCATGATGTTATAGAATACAAAAAAGGATCCCTGTGACAAATTCCCATAAAAAAATATATACATATTATAAAATGATAAATACGTATTACAAATCATTTATAATTTTATTTTCATTCTGTGAGAAAATTAACTCAAAAGATAAGTTTTATTAGAATGTCATAAACATGATTTTTTTGTTGCTGTCAAATTACACAGGAAAGATTTGAGTTAAATGGTTTTTACAATCAATACAATTTATAAAATTAGGTAATTAAGTAAACTTAAGACATGTATTGCTGTTGATTATACAAATATTTACTAACTATAATGTCAGCGTAAAATATATTTATAAAGTAGGAATATTGATAAGACATTGGATCGGGATGATTTAGACTGACAGATAATGAAGAGTGTGAACTATGATTAAGCAGTGTCGGAAAAATATTTACAAATCCACACATATATATTTTGTTGAGAACAAACTGCAGATCGGTTTTGGATTCAAACATTATTGCCCCGCCTAAACAACCAAAGATTATGAATTTAATGTTCAGAAATCAAAAGAGTTACGTACAGATTGGTTTTGAAAAATTTGGCATTTGCAGCGGATATTTTCAATTTGTTTACACAGGGGTGCTAGTGCTAAATAAATAAAATATCAGAATTTAAAAATTAAAAAACTTAGTAGCTCATTCATTGGGCTGTTATTTAAAAAAATAAAGAAATACTTACTCCATTTATCAATGAAAATAGAAATTTTTTTACACCAACAATACCCATTTGTCAAAAGATCATTTTATTGACTGACTTCAATAATAGTTGAATTATTGCCGCCAAAGAAATGTTCTGACCATGCAACACTACGACCAGAAGCCAAAAACAATTCATTTTCATATCCCGTGTTTTTTACCATTTTTTTATAATAACATCGCAGGTACAACAACCTATACAACACAATCTATCCCGTCACGTGGCACGTTTTAATGCAATGCATGCGTTTTAGTAAAACTTCATGGATCATATATGCGACATCCGCGTGTGGGGATAGCGAATGATGGATACCATGCGTAAATCAAGTTAAGAAAAATCACCGCACAAAAACTTCCTGCATATTTGCTAACGAAGGATATTCGACAAGCCAATAAAATACTCCAATACTTATGAAAGAACAACCACAATCATTATAATTTTATGTGTATGTGCAAAGTTAACCTTATTGCAGACTCAGAGTGTAGAATAGTTTACCAGAATCTTTTACTGCAAATATTGGCGGTTGTTTCTTTGATATGTCAACATTTTAGTAGTACCTACTCACTAACCGTGTCAGCGTTGTGCAAATTGTCTGTGCCTCCAGCGCTTTGTGTGTCAATTTATGTATTTGTCTTAAAAGATATGCTATGACTGTCAAAAATAGTTCCATTTACAAAAGAAAACATGAAGAAATACAAAGAAACTCTGATACAAGTTTCACCGACATAAGGTGTCTATTTTTCCGTTCCCTTGGAAAACCTTATAAGAGAGTATCACCGTATATTTTGAAGATTACAACAAAAGATCTGACAAATATTATTCGATTTAGCTATGATTTAAGATTAGATTATTATTATTCTATTTGTCTTCAAATATTATTTTTAAGTATTCAGAAATTTACAGTTATAAAGAAAGTGTGATTATAATAATACCTGGAGATGTTTAAAAAAAATTTTAATGACTTGCAAAATTTAGGAGGTTTGGATTGCTAAAATGATGCGAGGAATTTGGGGAATAATACTTATCATCAGTACGTAGTTTCGTACGAATCGCATTGACTCGGACATGCAAATCAGCCGATGGTTCAGACAAATAGTTAATAAATACATATATGTGATATTTACCAAATTAAAGAAATCAGTTGCACTGCGCGGTTTTATTTTTAGTGCCTCCTAGTCAGAATGGCCATTATATTGAATTATTCCAGAATAATTATAATGATTTTGGCTAATGACAATGTTAGTTTATATTGCTGTTGATTTAGTAACAATATTTATTCAAAGTATACATAGAATAATAATGCCAGTGCAAATCTATCGCAGATATATTATATTAGCTAGCCAAGTTTAATGGACACTAACTACTAGACATTGGATTATATTGCAGCCATTTTATTCTTCAAATGCGAGCCAAACACGTCAACTTTAAAACATTGCGATTATTCGCCTCCTCGTGAAAATAAAAAAATGCGAAATATTGTACTAATTTTTAGTTATTCAATTAAATATGTACATATATTTTGGACATTTGCGTGTTTTAACATTTATTTTGGCATTGTTGTACATATTATCCGATGTCTAGACATTACAATAGGATAAGCTAACTCTAGAATTGTGTATATTAATTAAATTGTATTAAATTGCTGCGATTATTGGCTCCTGTACAACCAAATTTGATAAAAGAATTGTGTCTAGAAAATAATTATTCTTAATTTATGAATTATGCTGGATTGCATTGTTTTCAGGTGAATTATTAAACGACCCATATAAAAACTGAATTTAATCAAACAGTACAAGTAAAAACTTATAAATTGTGGTTTTAAAATGTTAATATTTAATGATTTGACTGATTTCTGCATCGAAAAGCTTTCAATTTATCTGCTTTCGACTTCACACAATATTAAATCTCGGGAAAAGATATGTAAAAGGAAATGCTTATTTCCAATGCAAATTTAGCCTCCAGCGGTAGAATATTAGCCAACCAAAGTTAGAACAACTTTTCCAATAATCATGACAAAATTAGATTTATGAATTTTGTACTTAATTTTTTTACGGATTTTACATTATTTTATGTAAATTGTAATATACATGCTTCTTTATTGACTAATCCATGACTGGCTTCTTTGTATGAAAGATATTTTACAAACAATTTTGTGTTTGTAGGAAGTGGTGATATTTTTTGTCCAATTTTTTTTTGCATTAAAATGACCGCAAGACATTTGTTTGTTGATTTAAAAAAATCATATTGCTAAATTCATTACCTAATAATTAATTTATCCCTTAGATATTAGTATCATTTGTAAGATTTTCCTTTTTTATATACATAAATATTTAAAATATGTAATTTGTATAATAAACTATGTATAACATGTAAAATAAAATTATGCCAAATTAATTGAAGACTTATTATTTTGCGTTGGGTATATATATCTGTTGCTTTTGTCTTTCGAATTAAAGATCATAATTTCCTTTGTGAGTAGATACAGATACCTATGAGTGAACTGATTCTTTTTAAATTCAGACAAGCAATGTAAGTCCTCGTAACAACTCTAAAGGTGACAGTGTCAAAGTTGTAGAGGATGCACTTTACTCGGGGACTTACCTGTCGGAGGTACTTGCGCTCCTCATAGTGCGACCTTCCCCCTCTTCAGCTATTTCAGGATATTGGCAATAGAGCATGAGATAAGATTAAGAATTAAGATTCTGACAATTCATAGATACAGGATGGATGCAGTAAATGAGAACCATTGACTTTACAATAAATGGATATATATTCGACAAAGGTACATTACAAATTATATTAAACACAAAGGGTGGTTACTGGTTTGACGACAGAAGCCCTAACTGGAAGTTAAAGGAACTCTTTGTTAGCTAAATGAGTATTATAGTTCGTAGCGTAGTGAATTTTTTCTTGTAGAATCCCTCAGTGTGGCAACGAGCTGCGTGGTCTTACGGAACCAAGGCGTGGGCTAGAAGGATGAGCTGAAGTCCAACATCCTTTGAGGTAGTGGGATGTTGTAGTTGAAACACGGCGACCGAGGATATTAATAACGGCTTCTGTGGAACACCTGGGCTGTTGATATCTCAGGTTTATGTGAAACACTAACGCAAGTGAAGCTGATTGCTAAGGAAGTCACCCGAAGTCACCCGAAGTCAGGTCGAATGGACAGGACCCTGGACTAGACTCTCTCGATCTCCGACTGGACTCGAACTGAACTGGAACTCAACTCAACTGGAACTGCCGTTTACAGGCTTGAGGACGAATTTTTATTCCCTCGGGTCTTCAATGATTGCATATTTTGTTGTTGCTCTGATACTCTCCAAAATTCTGTAGTTCGTGGTCGAATTTTATTGCTAACTTAATAAAACTTTTCCTGTGTTTATTTTACTGATAAACATTGATGACCACTTTTTTCTTATAATTATTAAAATATTTATTTTTTCTAAGAAAGACAAATATTCCCTGGTTACGAATAACCTGACAATATTTGAAAATCCCATACTACCATCATAGTAAGCGGAAGATGTTACTTGTATCGTGATGGAAGACTTGGCCAACTAAGGAATTGAACTCACAACGCCTGGACGAGACCCAGATACGATGCTAACTCAGCCACTGACCGGTCAATTTTACTTGTATTTTGTAAACTGTCGTAATGCTAACACAATTAGAAGCACTGTTGAAAGATCGTCCGTATAAATAATTACGCTTGACTTAAAAAAAATATTGTGTGATTTCTTAAAAAAATTGTTACTTGTTTTAAAAATGATGCCTTTCTTCTCGATGAATATAAAAAGTATGTTCCTATATATATATATATATATATTCACTGATTTTATTTTCACTGAACATATATATATATATATTATCTTTCTTTGAAGGTCCTAATTAATTTCACAAGAATGAATGGAAACTTTCCGAAAACCCTGCACGGAATCTTTGTTGTGAATCTCTCACAATACCCGCCTTGTAGTATTATTACTGTTTGCAGTATTTAGCTGCGCCTCTCCCACTATCATCCCTCCCCGCACCAAAGGTCCTTGACATGCCTCGTTTACAATTTGAATATAATTAAACTTGGAAATGGATTATAAGGTATTCATTTCCCTTTATACTGAAATGCGTTGTTTCAATATAACTGATTCACTGCTATCCTTCCCATTTGCATTTCTCATCCCCAATTCTATTTCCTTCTGCCACAAAATTGTAGATTTTTATCAATAGTGTGTTCGGTACCTAATGATTTCGTCGTCATCGACGATCGTCAAAATCTTCCTTCTCACACACATCATGTATGAAAATGAGAAAGACAGAAGATACTAAGAATGTCGAATTTATTTGATCACATTCCAATGGATATTTCGCGAACGTATGTTTCTTTCAAATCGTAGAACTTTTATATTATTACTAGTTGTAAATTCTACCCAATACCTTCAGCCTCACAACATTCCCCAATTGGTAATGTCATAGTCTCACTGGCTCCAGACGGTTGGGAGCAGTTGGGACTCTTGTGAGGTATTCATATAAAAAAAAAAAAATTTAAAAAAAGTTGTAAAAATGAGATGGAATAAAATACTTTAACCGTTGTTAATGTTTAATTTCTACCTCATCAGGTAGAAATTTAACATTAATCACACATTTATTTGTTAATAAGTTTAGAATAAGTAATATGATAATATCGTTATAAACATTACTATGTACTTAGTACCTGTCCGGGATTGTTTGATAGCACAACAGGTTGTTATGAATGTTTTGCCATATTATCAACAAGGGAAGTAAAGTAGAGATGGTCCACCATTTATGTTGGACCATTTCTACCATTGATGTCGTTAAATAATATAAATTTAATTTTTATGGTAATATTCAAGAAATATTTTGATGAAATGTTGCTAATGTAACCATCTAATTTTGAATTTTGAAATTTTTGGAACACTTGAAGTAATATTTTAATTGTTTTTTATTCATTCTGGTTCTCGGATAGTAATTTTTTAAATTATCTTTGTTGTTATTTGTGAAATTAAGATTTTTTGATATGCAACTAGTGAGAGATGATGGCTCAATGAAGAAGAATAGGCTCAAGGTCTCAAAAAAAAATCAAAACAATTTTCTATTTCCGTAAAAATCTTTGATAATTAATTATTAAATTTGTATCCAATTGAATCAATTAATTTATCTTGTTTATTATATAATTGAAAATACACTTTGTATATACCACTTTACTTAAAATATATAAATATTTCTACATGTTTCGATAGCAATGCTATCATCTTCAGGAATAAATGAATACTAAAAAATAATTTCAAGTATAGAAAAATGATAAAAAATTTAAAACGACATATAAAGAATATGCAAAATATGAATAATAATTAAATTTAACAAATAATCAAATATTTTTTAAAAATAGTTATCTCTTAAATTTATTTTCATATTTCTATCGAAACATGTAGAAATATTTATATATTTTAAGTAAATTGGTATATACAAATTCTATTTTCAATTATATAATTAATAATGATGCCACAAAGTTATCAATCTTTTGAAGAAATTATCCTCTTTAATTCAACAACAAAAAAATGTATCAATTGATTATTACATTATTTGCATATAATTTAGAGGAATGCGGAAGCGTACTATATGACTTTGCGAAACAGTGTCGATGACAAAGAAGAGAATGAAGACTGCCGAGGAAGACAATACCCTATTAAGTACTCCCCAAAAGAAACGCTGAAGCATTAAAAATAAATCTACCGAAGTGGATAACTTCACAATTTAATATTATATATGTCTCGTTTTATTGTGAAATTAATGTTGTTCGAATTCTTTGTTCATTATTCGTAAAACGTAACTATTTAAATTTTATTTGAATACAAGTTTAAGTTTTTATATATTTATTAATGAAATATATGGGTACATAGATTTTAATAACATAGTTAACATTTTATGTAACAACATTTAATACTGCTCTTCCATTAAAAGCATTTGCTTGTGATTTGAAGAGGAGTGTACATTAATTTGTTATTATATTACATTTATTATTATTTCTTCAAACATATATTGTTGACTGAACAAGTAAATATGTACATACATATATTTATGTATATAATAAATATGTTTCTTGTAACAACTAAATTAATGTACGAAAACAAATTAAATCTTATGTGTTTTAATCATCGATTACATCGGTACGTTAAGACGTATCGATGTAAGATTCCAGATCTTTAATATAATATATATATTAATATAATATAATAATATATCCTTATGAAAAGGTCCTGTTATTTATATCAGAATGGTCACTCTCAGCCTGCCATATAATACGAAGCTAAAGATACGACATACGGCCTATTGGTATACGTCATGATGACGTAGAAAAGTCATTTCCGTGGGAAGCCTTTTAATTGGAATTTTGCTTGTGATATTTAAAAATTTTTACATTTGAATTTGACAGTTTGTCTTAAAGAAACAATTCAAAACATTGTAATTCGTTTTCTATTTAATTTTTTGATCTATGAATTTGATTTTGTTTTTATTTATCTAACATGGTTATTTCATTACATTAATTTCAGAAATACAAAAAATCGCTCTTTCCGTGTAATTGTCTTCCTCGCAAAGCAATAAATAATTTTTAAAAGTATGTAAATAAAGTCGTCTTCAAATGTGATGCAGTAACATCTCCCTTTGAAAAGTACCACTAATATATTATATTCTGGATACCGCTTAGTGAAAGTAAAAAAAAAAACATTCACTTGGACCAATGTTCTTTTAATTTATACGAGTAATAATCTTGCCATGAGCCATCTTGGTGTTGTCATTTAAAACGTTTTATGTCAAAAATCACAAATTTTTTCCTCAGTCCATCACCACCCTTTATCACAACGTACCAACCTTCTTTTTCTTTCCGAAACTCAGATTGCTGAGCCCTAGACGCGTTCTATCTGAACTGCCGGGTTTCACCCTCGTAGGTAAGTTCAGATCCAAAGAAGGTGTCTGCCTCTATAGTCGAGCTCATGTCAACTTGTTGTTCTGGGGGACTTCAATGTTCATAGCGAACCGTGGTTGAAGTTCTCAGGATCAACAGACTCGGCTGGCCGACAAGTTGAAACCTTCGCCCTTTGCCACGGATTCGAGCAACTGGTTCAGAGAGGCCAATAAGAGTTTGTCTAATCTAATCTGTTAGACCTATTTTTAACCTCTGTGCCATACAGTTACAAGATTGAGTCACAGCACCTCTAGGATTGGCGACCACTGCCTAGTGAAGACATCAATCCCAATTAACTTCAGACTGCCAAACGAGAGGCTGAAGAGAAATGTGTGGCACAATAGGTCAGCAGATTGGTTCGGTCTGCCGACACATTTTAATGCTTTCCCGTGATCTGTTTTCAGACTTAGGATTCTTCCAGATGAGCCAGGAAATTGGTGAAGTCATCACATCCGCGATGGATGTCTTCATACAATCCAGTATTGAACAGGTTGGTGTGGGCTCAAAGCCGTGGTTCAGTCGACAATGCTCCAAAGTAGTTTAATGAAAAAGTGCAGCTTAACAAGCCAACACATCTCTAATGCCGGAAAACAGATCAGAATATAGCAAATTGGCAAAGGAAAACAAAAGAATCTTCAAAAGGTCAAAATTCGAGCATGACCTGCAGATCAGTAAAAAGTTGGCTGCCTGCCCGAATGGCAGCAGAATTTTTTTCTCCCATAGATCTAGGGGATTATTTTTTAGTTTCTAGATTTCTGTGATGGTATGTCTAGATATACCATCACACTATCATTTGTCACATGAGATCACTGGGCCCTCCGCCGTATTCAGAATGTCTATGTACATACGAGGTTTGTTCAAAAGAAAAGGTGAATTTTGAATTTTCGCGAGCTGTACATTCGATTATCGATTTTTTTTGGTAAACATATGTTTATCATATGTTAGCATTATCAGCCATTTTGGATTAGTGGTTTGTTTTTGACAACTGTAAAGGTTAGTCACGTTTTTGTGTGTTCTTCGATTTTTTACTTTTGAAAAAAAAGGATCAAAGAATAAGTATTAAATTTTGCATTAAAAATGGAATAAAGTGCTCCAACGCACTTAAAATGTTGACTGTGGCATTCGCCGAGTCTACTTTGTCTCAAAAAGGTGTTTATAAGTGGTACAAGCGCTTTACAGAAGGCCGAGAAGATATTAATGACGTTGAGCGTCCTGGAGTTGCAACCACATCAACAAACGAAGAAAACAGTGAAGAAAATGGTTTTGGAAAATCGTCGAATCACTATTAGGGAAGTTGCAGAGGATGTTGGCATATCAATCGGCCCATGCCAGGCAATTTTCTCGGATGTTTTGGGCATGAAACGTGTGGCAGCGAAGTTTGTTCCGAAATTGTAAAATTTTGAGCAAAAGCAATGTCGCATTAGTATCACTTAGGAGTTGTTGAATGACATCAACGACGATCCAGATTTGCTCAAAAGGGTCATAACTGGTGATGAAACGTGGGTATATGGTTATGACGTCGAAACCAAGGCCCAATCATCCCAATGGAAGCGGCCAGAAGAGCCAAGACCGAAAAAGCACGCCAAGTTCGATCAGATGTGAAGGTTTTGCTCACTGTTTTCTTCGATTACAATTGTGTGGTGCATCATGAGTTCTTGCCAACAGGTTGTACGGTTAATAAGGAATACTACAAGGAAGTTATGCAACGTTTGCGTGAAGCAATACGACTCAAACGATCGGAATTGTGGAAAAACAAATCATGGATTTTGCATCACGATAATGCACCAGCTCACACATCAATGCTTGTTCGTGATTATTTGGCCAAAAACAACACCGTAATCATGCCTCAACCACCATATTCACCAGACTTGGCTGTTTTGCCACAATTGATGAGATAAAGTCAGAATCGAAGAATGAGCTGATGGCCATATCGAAAAGCGCAGAAGTGCTTTGAGGATTGGAAGAAGCACTGGCATAAGTGCATTATATCTGAGGGGGATTACTTTGAAGGGGAGAAAATGGATATTGAAGAATAAATAAATACTTTTCGAAAAAATTCGAAATTCACCTTTTCTTTTGAACAAACCTCGTATTACAAACTTCCCTTTTAAAAAAAAACTTTTTATCCACTTAAAATGTATGTTATTTTTTAAGATAATCTCTTTTCAGATGTCTAGTTAAAAAAGTTATTATATTTGCAAAGTATGCTCCGAAAAATATTGTAAATAACATATGTGGTTCTGTTATTTAAAATGTTATAGGTATGAAAAAAATTACAGCGATTTTTTAAATGCTACCCAAGCCAGTAGTCTTGAGATTTTTACTCTATTCTAAATATGTTGTGTTTTATTAAATAATTTTAAAACGATCGCTTACGCCCTAAACGTTCTTTATCAAGCTTCCTTTCTCTTCCGTATTAACATATCTCCTATTCAAACAATGTTTAGTTTCCGCTCAGAGGGTATTGCTGGGCTTATTAGTATCTCTGGTCTGGAGCCCCAAAATACCTGAAAAAAACCCTTGACTCTGTGAAGAAACGGACGGTCCGTTCGATAGGACTCCCCTATCTTAACAGAATGCAATATTTAGAATACAGGCGTCTGGTGGGAATGCTGTCCTTGTTCTATAGCTATTTCAACGAAAGATGCTCTGAGGAACTAGCCTCATTGATCCTTGGGCAACGGTGCATAGTCGGGAAACACGCCAAACACACGGTTGACATTTGTCACATGAGAATCGGTCATTTCTACGACTATTTCGGATCTAATAATACCACAGCATTAAAAAAGAAACTTAATCTCAAAATATAAAGCAGAAAATCTGTGTATATGAAGTAGTAAAAATTCATGAACAGACGGTGAGCTGTGTCATTATGAAAGGTGCACAGCTTTTTATGTTGGAATCTCTAGATCAATGGAACTGTGTTCAGCCAGCAAAATAATTTCTATCATGAGCTAAGAAACCTGGAAATATACATTTAATTATAAAAAAATAAGACAAGACACCACCATACTGTGTGTTCCATATTTTTCAATAGCTATGTTCTTATAAAATTTAAGTTACAGAAATAAAAAACGATTAATTTTCAGTTTAAATATATTTTATTTACAATAATCTTACAACTAAATCTGCAAATATAAATTGGAAGAAAACAACAACAGTCAAAGTGATTACTTAAAAAAATAGATTCATTTTAAACTACCATTGCTTTCAAATTATTATTTAGATCAAAATAATCATTGTAGTATGAGATTATTCAGTACTTGTGAAAAATACACTTTTCAGCTTTTAGATTCCATGTCTTTTGTCAGCAGTTGTATTAATTTATGATCATAATGTAATTTGATAAAATAGAGACACTGTCTTCACGGCATTCTTCCATAGTCGGGGCACAATGGTTTGTTGGATATAAAGATGATGACGAATAGATTCAATTTCCCATAAGTCCCAGATAGTCGTCCATTAGAGTTCCTATCGCAAACTGAAAAAAAAACCACGAGTTAACGAGACATTTTTACTAATAATACGGTTACTTAGAATTTTCTGTTTTTTTGTTGTTGTTGTTTACAAATAAGGTTATTAGGGCAAGAGTAGTGTAACTTGCCAAAAGACCTAAAAAACATTGTGTGAAAACGGGAGGTCCGTTTGATAAATTCCTTAGTTAGATAGTTAACAAACAGATTGCAATCTTTGGAGCACAAACGTCAAATGGGAGTATTGTCCTTGTTCTATATGTATTTCGATGGAATATGATT
The DNA here is from genome assembly GCA_022606495.2 of Halesus radiatus. Classification (NCBI taxonomy): domain Eukaryota; kingdom Metazoa; phylum Arthropoda; class Insecta; order Trichoptera; family Limnephilidae; genus Halesus; species Halesus radiatus. The sequence goes on from JAHDVE020003459.1 coordinate 32,242, forward strand.
TGAGGAACTAGTGTCATTAATCCTTCCTACACCAGTGCACAACTGGGAAACGCGCGCCTAACATTTGTACACGTTTGACATTTGTCACATGAGAATGGGTTGCTCCTACGACTCGTTCTTGTGTTTGGCTTTGGAATGATTTGCCAGCTCTTCAAGATTCAGGTTCACTCCTTCCTTTCCTCTAAAAGACCCTCCACACAGCATCCCCAAAATTGACATAATTTGCCCTGGGGAAAATTATATCCCTCAGAGCCTCCTGTGTGGAATCAATACAAACATTAATACTCACAATTCCCGTGGCATCTACTCTCGTCCCCACAATTTTCAGTCTTATCTCGTCTTCAGCCTGAATCACCACGTCTTCCTCTTTGGTCATGTAGCACGGGGGGTTCTGGTTGGGACAAAACTGCATGTCTGCTGGGATGGACTATAACAAAAATAATACATTAAAAACTTGCATTTATATTTTTGCTAAATGACCCTCGAAAAGTGGAGCTGGGAAGAGCTCAGGACACCACAGACTGCCAGGCACACCAATATATCCATTCTTGAAGAGCTGCGCATTCAAAACAAGATGTCAAGAGTCCGCCTACAACGTAATCTGAGATACTTAATGCAATGAATGTGCAACTGAAGTCTTATATGAGAGAAACAACATGAAAGTGAGACAACTGTAGGCGTATAAAAAATATGGATGTTTGTTAAATTTTTTTCAATATCATCTGTCATTTGAGATAATACATTCTGTTAATTATAGTCCATTGACTATTATTCTGCCATCCCAATTCACACTATAATTAATGTTGTAAAAACATTAAACAGGCATTATACGAGTACATAGGCAATTAGATACTCTACAGGCTTAAGTTTTACAATAAAATCAAAGAGAGTATGTTTAAATCCATCCAATCATTCAAATATTATTATTATTATTATTCAAATCTTCAACCAACATAAATATAAAAGTAATGTAAGAACTTACATGATGTGAAATAAAGCAGGACAGAGGTCCAATTTCAGCAAACATTCCAACCTGAAGGCAGAAAAGACATATATTAATATATAACGGAATATTGAGATGGCCAAAGCTAAAACCAGTAATGATTATAGTTCACTAAATATAATTGTTGCGAATCTATCACCACGTATGACCTATCACAGTAATTTTTTTAGAAAATGCTGTGGTCTGATGAAATGTCCAGAGTCCGAGATATCAGCGAAGTTCTTTTTGCTTTTCATTTCGTAATTGAATATATTTCAGCTGTGTAAAACAAATTGTACACATATTCCCAAAAAATATAAAAGTAATTAAATTCTAAATAGAGGTATATAATTAGATATGCCACCAGACGCCCAAAGTAGCTCCGGTAATATGAAGTTCATTGGTCTACCAGCTAGATTTACTGCTTTAGTCGACAGTTCATCGTATACGGATTTTGAGCGAATAACCGAATAAAATGCCGGCATGCGTACTATGATATTGCAAGAATATCCGAAAATTTGGTTTACATGCAACCGCCACAGCAGGGCATACTCGCGGCATTATGTCACCGCCGGAAAGAGCCAAACCGAACCCATGGTCCCGAAAGGGCACCTTCCCACAACGAAATGGAATACGCTTTAAATTCGCATTTGTGATAGGTCTAACTCTACTATTATATACCTCCATGAGATTATGTTTGTAAGTATATATTTTTAAAAAGCATTAGCTTTGTGGCTCGCCATAATTTACAATAAAAAACATAAATTTGTGGTAGACCACTTTTATTTTATTAAAACTCTACCGGTTTCGGAAGCACCCTTCCTTCATCAGGAGAATATTAAAACTAACTTATGATATAGAATATTGACAAGACATAAATTTTTGGTGTTGGAGTGGGGGGTAAGCAAATGGGTAGGGGTAATTGTAGGATTTCCGGGAAGAACAGAGCAATTTATTGGAAAAATATTAAGAATGGGACTAAAAGATAAGTTAATTTGGTTATTTAAAATACTAGCATTATTATTCAGAGATTTTCTAATTTCGAGTGCATCTAAGTTATCCAATTGTTTGCTTTTATTGTTACGGTGAAGAATTGTAACCCCTGTGTCCTTATTAAAAGTGTGATCTTTGACAAAGATAATGCTAGTATTTTAAATAACCAAATTAACTTATCTTTTAGTCCCATTCTGAATATTTTTCCAATAAATCGCTGTTCTTCCCGGAAATCCTACAATTACCCCTACCCATTTGCTTACCCCCCACTCCAACACCTAAAATTTATATGTCTTGTCAATATTCTATATCATAAGTTAGTTTTAATATTCTCCTGATGAAGGAAGGGTGCTTCCGAAACCGTAGAGTTTTAATCAAATAAAAGTGGTCTACAACAAATGTGTGTTTTTTATTGTATGTTTATAAGTCATTGAAAGTTATACCTGATGCCATCTGGTGTCTATTGACATGGAAGCATGAATATTGAATATATTGAATGGTACATATTGGCATGGAGTTGGTTCCTCCAGAGTGGTCAAATATCTGACACATCACTCTAGTGGTCATATTTTACTTAGCCGCCGCCGCTAGAGAAAGAGAAGCTTGTTTTGAAGACGAGGGAGTACTGACCTTATTAACTTGGGTGACGATGGCATCCAGAACCTCTCCCTTGAAGGGCCGGAACACAATGGCCTTGTACTTCACCGGGTAGACCACGAACCCCTGGCCCGGCTGAATGAGACCGGCTCCGATGTTGTCTATCGTCGTCACGGCTATCACAAAACCGTATCTGGAAAAATAAGGCATTGTAGAATTACTAGTCAACAAGTATTTCTCACCTTACTACTTCTTTCCAGGATTGAGCTAATGAATATTGGTATATCGAAACAAAAATGATAAAATGAGATAAATATGGTGATGGATAAAAAAACAATTTATTATAATTTGATGTTTGGCAAAAGTATTAATTTTATACTTATATAAAATCAGGTTAATAAACCCGACAATGTCTACGCTTCAAAGTCAGTTAATGAGTTGGTAGCGGGTCGGGTTCCCCCCAAGTGTCATGAGTTCGATTCCTCGGCTGGCTAAGTCCTCCATCATGACATAAGTAACATTTAACCGCTGAGTAGGAGATTTTCAGATATTGTCAGGTTATTCGTAACCCGGGAATGTTTGTCTTTCTTTTAGAAAAAAAAAAGAGAAAAGCCGCAGATTTCAAATGAATCATTCAGGACGCAACAAATCAACAAATAATGGCATTTATGAAGATGGCTCTTCTATTTGACATCTGAGTCCATATAAAACACGGCAATATCATGCTGCATTCAAAACAAAACTGCCAACGTTCAAAAGTTTATAACAAAAACGGAAGTGTCAATATCAAATGGATATGTAAGAAAATAGGCAGAAATTGTAGCTATTAGCTATGTATTAAAATTCTTATATAAAGTTATCATCGCTTGAAACATTTCATATTGTTTACCAATGCAAATCTAAGACTCTGTGATAGATAACTTTCGAGGTTAGTGGATAAATAATGTCATTTTACTTACTTTCCGGTGCAGGTTCCTTCCACTTCAGAGTATAGTTTCTGTTTTACTGTCTCCAGAAGTTGTAAACCAAAATATCTCGGGTGTAACAATATTTCATGCTCCAGGGATATCTAAAATATAAATCAAAAATACTGTATGTACAACATTTCCCTACTAACCTACATACATACCCTATCAAAATACTGGTATAAATCGGTATATTTTGACGTCAATGATTAACACATATAATGTTTGGATAGCGAAATTATTCATTCTGCTACAAGAGGGACCATGGATTATAAAATACACAACATTTCGTCCTGTCCCGTTAATTTTCGACAAGGAGGAAACGTTAACTTGCTCTAGGAAAACATAAATCAAAGTACGTAGAAAACTTACGTGGTAAAACATTTTTAGTTTTTGATTTTAAATAAATGGTCAGGAAGTCTGCATTCAGGTATGAATTAAAAATAAAACATTTACGACAAAAGCGTATACACAACAAACACCGGGCCGGGCAGCAAGCTTTTTGAAAGCTGACAGCCATAGATAAAGCCTAAAAATCCAACAGATGGAGAATAATGTATATTAATTCACTGAAAAAGGTACCTATTTAGATGGTACCTACCGTTGAATTCAGATAATAAGGAACTCCAGTCCATTTTTTTTATTAATGTTGACACCCTAACTTAATTTTTTGTTTTTTATAGTTCATTTTCATGTTTAAAATATTTTTTAAGCGGAATAAAATATTTAAACAGTAATGTTTCCTAAAGTGTCACAAGAAGATGCTTAACCTTCCGGCGGGCGCGCTGTCGTAAAATTTACGACAAATGCTCCTCATCGCTTCCCCCACTCTCACCACAGTCACAAGCGTCGAGCTCCGAGCTATTCGAGGGTCAGTGTCTCTCTAAACTACAAACGTACCGGATGTGCTTAGAAGTTTTTGTTTATTTTTATACAGACGGGTCGTGTGAAAGTTCCCGCGCTCCTCTCACCACCAGCTCTCAAAATGTTGTGACTAAACCGGAGCGCTAATGTGAAATGGTAAATAGATACCCCCGCTCAGTATTTACGAAGCCTTACCAGACGTTAACCCCGGTCCTCCTTTCCCCTCGCCCAGTAAGGCCCTGGATCTTTTTCATTGGTCGGCGCTCGGACCTAATAACCTTACAGCAATTAGAGTTGATGGTTTGATTAATAGAAAAAATGGAGTGAATTTTGTTTTAGAAGTAAAAATCATAATATAATACACGTAGTGTACAATGTAACGTACGATATTTAACATATAGCATAACGGTACTAGTGGTATATTATGTTGTCTATCTATCACTAACTATAGACCGTCTATCATATCGATAATAAGTACTGGCGTTACTGACCGTGCTCGATTCATTCGATATTCATCGTTATCTAATATTAATAAATCTTTGGTATCGCTGATATTCCAATAAAAATTATTCCTTCGGTGTCAACAATGAAAAAAAACCATAAAAATAACTAGACATGACAAAACTTTACGAAATTTTAAACTGTTATGTCCCATACACTATTAGGTCTACAGAGACCATTTTGATTTCAAATGTACGTAAAATTTGTTTACTTCAAAAAGTATTAAATGAATTATCCCGAAAAATTAGTCATTCGGAATTCAAAATCGACAAAAACTGAAAAAAGGTCGAAATTTTTTTAAATTTTAATCTCGACCACAAATCTGTAGATTGTGGGTTCAAATCCCAGCGTGCGCATGTAAATTTGATTTAATTAATCTGCGTCGTTTTACAATTAATTCGTTACAAATAATATATATAGTATATTAATGGTGCGTTCCAAAGTGAAAGATGCTTGAAATTGCTGTAGCTATGTTTAGCGCTTAGATCTGAATAGCTCGGTGCTTCTCAGCCTTCCTCTTCCCCATCGCCTCCCCCCCCCATACCTTTTACCCTTACAACCCTAATATGGGATGTCATGGTCCCATTGGCTTCGGACGGTTGGGACTCTTGTGCGGTATTCGCATAAAAAAATAGGAGTGTGAGGAGAATTCATAATGTGAAAGAAAATTGCAGAAGAATTAATCAATCAATCCAAAAATGATATGAAAAAACCCTTAACAACACCTGATATGACGGTGGTTAGAGCAGTGGGTATAATTCTAGGAATAACGCAAAAAGGTGAGGAACAGAAAAGCAATCTCAGTAGTTACAAGTAATTTATTTTGATAGTCGTGGGGTTAGTCTTAAAACTAGAGTTAATCTTAATTAGACATAATAAATTCAATAAAACTAGATAGACAATTACTTAAATCTACTTATAAAGTCTTTGTACCTAAAATTAACTAATTATTTCGTTAAATCTACATAAAAGGTTGTATTCTTAAAATTAGAGGTTCACTGGCATATTTGTACGAAAAAGTTGTTTCTTAAAGTTAGAGATTCACTTGGCTGACAGGATGGAAAATTATCATGAGAGTCAGAGGCACTTCCCTTTACTGATGGCTGTCCAGGGTCCAGTGGCTGCTTTGTATGCAGAGTCCTCGCGTTCGCACTAGGTATTCATGTACCTCCGGATCGGGAGTAGGTACAACGCGGCGATAATCAGAGGCCTAGGCGGTCTCCGATGTTTGATCTCCGAAGGGCGAAGATCAATTACTTCCTTCTGGGATGGAAGCGTAAAATTCCCTCGTCGTCAGAGGACCTGGGCGGCCTCTCCAAGGAGCGAGAATAGGAACCTTCCTGGGCGGAAGGTTTCACCTGGCTGTCTGTCCTGGGCGGACTACTGCAACCGACTCTCCGTCCTGGGCGGACTCTTGCAACCGACTGTCCGTTCTGGGCGGACTCTTGCAACCGACTCGTGCTTCCTGGACGGAAGACTGCACGCGACTGTCTCCTAGAGCCCTCTGTTTTCTGTCTACCTGTAGGTATTCTTTTATCACCTCAATTCCTTTGAGGTGTTTATTGCCGTCCCATAAAATCTCAAAGGAATTGCCGACTTTTCCAAAATAGCAATTAAGATTATTTTATTTTACGATGTAGTAGTTTACAATTTTTCTAACAATAGGTTCGGCTAGCCTTTGTGCTAAATTATTTTATGGCCGGTCTAGTATGGGAATTTTTATTACCTGCGATGCACATTTTAGAAAAGTATTTTGGTGAATTTGGTAATTTATTTTAGGTATTACAAAAGGATATATCACACCCACAATGAATAACATAATATCGATAGACTAATATATGAATATTAGGTAATATCACAAAAGAACAGGTGTGATACAAAACTATTCCATCCTCGAACTATTTTAGCACATGGCTAGAATTTTTTGGATTCGATTTTAACCTTTAATGCTTTGAATTATGTATGAAAGGCAAATCAGAATCGCTTGCATTAATAGCCTCATCTGCGGACTTGACAAACAGTCCGTGACAGCAGTAGACAGGTAGGTTGAATAAATTGAATAGTTTTGAAACATTAACGTAACTTTAATGGCTTGAAATAAAAATTAAAATATTATGCATTGTGAGAAATAATAGGTTTACGGTATCATTAGAAATCCTCCGCTTCCAGAATAACTGAAGAAATAATCACCAAAGTGCCAATGACATTGTTGTATTGTGGAGGGTGTATAGATTATTTCGTATACAAATTCGTTAAAATTGGTATGAATTTTCAAGCAAAAACTCTCAAGTAGTCGCAATAAACAAACGTAATGATTTTACGAGCAAAATGAACACCGTAAACAGCGATATTATAAGCCATAAGCATAATAAACAACGGAAAAAAACCTTATCCAGTTATAGTTGGGCTCATAAACTGCATGTGTGACTTCAGAAGCAGTGGTACCAACAGAACATGGTGTTTTGATGGTACAGTTTTTAGTTCACTTTTATATAACGATTTATAAAATCTACATATAATTATATACAATAAAAGTTATATATTCAGATTCGGCATTTGCTGATCTATACGAATATATATTTTTAAAACCATTATATTTTTCACTGGAGTTCCTTATTAAAATCTTTCAAAAGGCACATTTTTATTTACCCACAATTTTTGGAGATTTTGCTGAATAAACCAGAAAAAGGAAAGAAATCGATTTTTATGGTTCGTTGACTCCTGCGCTGATTGTCTTGATTACCCAGAGAAGTAAGTATAAAGGTGGTGCAATTTCATTTGAATTTGCTTCCAAGATTTCCAAAGAAAATCAAATCATTGATAATTTTTTTTTGTGATCATTAACGCCTTTCGAATTTTACATACCATAACATAAAGTATAAGACAGACTATAATGTGAAAAATATGAATGTAATAAAGTGCCATTATGAGCGTGTATTATAACAAAGATAAAATTTAAGAATATCCGTAAATAATATGCTTCTATTGAAGGTATTTAAAAATTTGGACTGATGAAAGAAAATATAAAATTATTAAAATAAAATGAAGTTAATAATATTTCAATTTAAAATGGTTTATAATGTTTCTATGCATACATTTAATTACTAAATCACTACAGCAGGTAGAGATATATGAATAATATTTTGAAGTAAATAATAAATTATGGTAGATAAATGAGTTCATAACGATACATTATATATATCATGTAAATACTAAAGGCCAAACCACACAATACCAGAGGCGCTAGTGTAGCATGTTGCCATGTCAATGTATGTGAAGTGTCAGGAGCTGGAGGTATTTTCATATTTCTACGGTATCTGATACCGCGAATGAATCATCCCCAAACAAGACAGCGTATAAAACGTGAGTAGATATATCTAATTTCAATTAATATGCGCAATTCCGTAGAGTTGCAAGCGGCAATACCGTGTAAGGTCTAACTGATTTACAAATAATCCTATGCCAATACTGCATACGTGCCACAACTAATTTTGCATAGACGCATACAATAGTAAAAATATATCTTTTAATCTTTGGAACGCCGAGCACCCGTGATTTAATACTTCTGTAGTGTGCCAAAGGTAAATTTGTCGACCCACCGTCTGTTTTCGTAATAACCTACTTGTTTTTTCGCAAAATGATATTTTTGTAAATTGCACCGTCTTACCAGATAATGTTTTTATATATTTATAAAAATTGGATACATGTATCCATCTTAAGCAGTTTCCCCAGAATAGCTATTTATATTCGGAGAAATTATTTTTTCACATTGCTGATCAGATACGCCAACGTTCAACAGATACAAATTTTTCATATCCAATGGGCAATTCCGGCGCACTAAAAGTTATTAATATAAAACAAGTACACAAAATAAACTGCATTTAAATTTATTTTTTATCTGTTTTATTGATGAAATTGCAAGGTTTTTTGTCTCTCCTGAACATTTTGACAAATGGTCCTTCCGCAGTATTGGACTTACACTGACAATAATAATAACAATAAAAGAATTTCACCTATCAATAAAATTTGTATTTTGTTTCCATTGATGCCTGGAATCCATTATGAGTGAGAGCTTACTCTTTTGCCCTTTTAATTTACGTTTCGCGCGCATTTATTCTCTATATTTGCCCCTTTTTCTGACTTATCACACTTTTTCCCTTTAATTTAGATGATTTCTATAACACAATTTTTATAAAAATCACCTCAAGGGCACTTTACAAATACTTTTTTTTCAAAGCTATATCTTATCACTAACTATATATACTATATAATATACAGTGCATGATAGCTTTTTGTTTGACAAGTCCCCAAAGAATGGACGGTTACCCCGAGAGGGTCTCCTTTTGGGATAAGAATAACCTTGTTGAATTTAATATTTCAATTTCAATCAAGTCTGATTACGTCTAAAAGGGATCAAAATGATAATCCAGTCTCCTTTAATGGAAGCAATCTTCCCAACAAGTACTTGGTGTAATCCTAAGTGACCAGCTCAGGTATGGGTATGGGGGCTCCATCGAAGCCAGAGTAAAGTTAAGCTATGAGAAGCTAGGTGTACTGTACAGAGCCCGCAGATACTTTAATAGTACACAACTGCTGAGCCTGTACAAATTGCAATTGCGCCCCACTGTAGAATTTGGCAGCCACCTCTGGTCGGGAGCTCTAAAACATCTGTAAAAAACTCTTGACTCTGTGTTGAAATGGACGGTCTGTTTGATAGATTCGCCTATCTTAACAAACGGATTGCAATCTTTGGAGTATAGACGTCAGGTGGGAATGCTGTCCTTGTTCTACCAGTATTTTAATAGAAGATGCTCTGAGGAGCTAGCATCATTGATCCCTTCGGCACCGGTGCAGTCAGGAAACACACCAAAAGCGCCCCCAATATTTCTACACAGGTGACATTTGTCACATGAGAACGGGTCGCTTCTACGACTCATTCTTGTCTTCAACAGCTCGGCTGTGGAATGATCTGCCAGCCTCTGTGTTTCCTCCCTCCTACAACATGGGTCTCTTCAAGACTCAGGTTCACTCCTTCCTATCCTCTAAAAGACCCTGCACACAGCATCCCCAAAGATGATATAGGCATTGAGGGAAATGATTCTCCTCCTGTGGAGTTATTGTAAAAAAAAAAAAAAACTATAGACAATCTATTATTACTAAATTGCGTTGACCAGTTAATCGATCTGTAATACCAATGTACAATGCATTTGACCAATGAACGTGATGCCACATTAAAATATACAAGTTATTAATTTTATATACAGGCAGATAATATTATACACGACGATACATACCTGGCAGGTCACTTGAGATAAACAGTGTGTATTAGCGAAATTTATTTATGGTTCTGCATGCAGAGGACATAATATTGGAAACCAATATGGTATATCAAATAAACTAACTAACTAACCATCACGCCGTTTCACCGCAGGGGTAGGCAGAGAGGACGGACCGCCAAACAACTCGATCTTGGCATACACTTCTTGCTTCATTCACATTCATACATCGTTTCATACATTCTCTTCTATTATTCCGATTTCTGACATGGCCCGACTCAAGTATTTGATTCACTTGATCGTGCCATGTCTTCCTCGGGCGTCCCCGGCTTCTTTTTCCATTCATATTCATCATATATATATCAAATAAAACACTAATCATTCAGTTTCAACATTTAATGGAAATATTTTGCAATGTAGAACAGATTTTACAGAAAGTTTAACATCTTATTTTGTATAATATTTACATGGAGATCACAAATTTAGCCAAATTACTGGGTTGTAGTTCACATTGATAACAAAAAACGTCAGATTTTATCAGAGAGGTTTGTAGATTCATTTGGCAATGTAAATTTCATGAACAAGAAGCATAAAGAAATATAAATTTATTCTTCATTAAACTAATTATGGCAACAATTTTTTGAAGTAATGGTTTTGAACCATTAAATATTTTTCTCCCCGGCTAAGATTTGATCCAATGTGGGATTATTACAGTAGTAAACTATTACATATATACAAAATATTGTAATATAATAAATTACAACATAATTTTACCCTTACTTGTTTAGAGATAAAGCAAATAGAAGTGCGATTTAAACAAACAATTTTATAGCAGATAAATTAAAGTGCAGCAGTTTAAAATTAAATTAAAACATAAGATTCTAAGAATTATCATAATAGTAGCCATTATTTAACATAATACTCTGCAAAAGCAAAATGAATTGCAGTAAAAATTTAATTATTTAAAAAAAATTCTCAAACAGAAAGCGAAACAAACTTAAGAATTAATGGAATACTTACCTAAACCAAGAACACAAATGGGTTTGTAAGTATGTTTGCAAATCATTTTACAATTCTACAGTCAATCAAAAAGTATCAAATTTCCAATAAGTAAGCGCTGAATAACATAGTCCTCCAGTTAGTTAACCCAGAAAGACACAGTTCTCCAATTAGTACACTCGGAATAACATAGTTTTCCGATTAGTACAGTCATATTTTTCCGATTGATACAATGAGAATGACATAGTTTTCCTATTGGTACACTCAGGATAGCACAATTATCCCATAACACAGTACTCAGAATGATAATATAGTTCTCCAATTAATACACCCAGAATAATTTCAGTAATACGTATAATATATTATACCAGATATACAGTGGCATCTAATCAATTTATTTCTTTAGTACATTGATTGTAATAAATATGAGAGTCACCGTAAGATTTAAAAACACTATTTTAGAAAATGCTGCAGTACGGGATCAATCGCCATATAAATTTGAATAAATTTTTTCCATAAGATTCAATAATACAAGATTTCATTTAAATACGTAGTTTGATAAGTTCAGGATAATAATTATTATTATGTATGTATCTATATAAATAGTTTCGGCTAGTAGCCTTTACAATTTAATTGCAAAATTCATACTTTAAAATAAATGACTAGCCGGTACAGCGATTTGTTTTTGTTTCCATTCGTATTGCATACTGTCCTTCAACAACGGAGGTCATGGAATTAGATTTGGTATCATATTTCACTTTCAAAGTTATTGCTAAATGTACTGATCACATTTTTTTAAATGTGTATGCATGTATAACCAAAAATAGTACTCGTAAAGGGAAATCTATGAAAATAAAGTTAATCTAACAGTACATATTATGATTTAGTGTAACTTAGTTAACAAATAACTGAAATCTAATAAGCAGTAGACTTTGTTGATAAAGTTTTTACCAAATAAAGCGAGTTACAATAAGGGAATAAACTTAACAAAGATGTATGAATTATCCTTGTAACCTATGTATGTATTTCTAAGACAGAAAGAACATCTTTAAACACGAATACGCCATATTCTATGGGTACACAATCTATTAGAAAAGAAGAATCTGTTTTATTGGATTCAAATGGTAAATTTTAAAAGCGTTTGAATATTGAATAAAGACTAAATAAATTAAATGAAAATTGAACAATTGACTTGTGTATATATATTACGTATTTGAAGGATTTATGTTTATAGAAGAGAAATTAGAAAAGTTAGATAATTTGAAAAAATTGTACAATATTAAGCTTGTGAAAAACATTTAAATTAATATTGTTTTAACATTGGATGTTAGGAATTAAAAATAAAATAATAAAATCTACATACGTTCATCGACAACTAAAAATATATATATATATAAAACTATACAAAAATATTGCTAGTGTCGGTCACACGTAATTTAATCTTTATAGTAACAAATATACAGGGGCTCTCATCTGGGAATGAATAATTTCGCCATAACGAGGAAAACCTAGTGTTTGCCACCTGGTCTAGTACACACCCCGTTTCTTCATGGCCGGAAGCTAAAACATCAACTAGATTAAACAGCAACAAACCCCGAATGTGGAGGAATAAGCATTTGTACTATGTACATATATCTAATCAAAGCAACAATCACTGGCAATGAATTTACATTGATCCCACTACCAAAAACTTATTTTTAAAGCCGTGCGTGAAAGGAAGAACGAGAGTCAAAATAAGCGGTAACGAAATTAGTACAGTCAACCATTTTTCTTTGCCGTATACTTTTAATACTAAATTATGCACTTCTCTTCAGTCAAATTAAATATTGCATTTCTCGAAAGAGGATATTACGTAACTAAGTGATGACTTTGCACACTCAACCCAATTTTTTTTAAAGCATCCCTTTCTTCCTTTCGTACACAGAATATTTATTTTCAATAAGATTCGACTTTGCATTTGGAAAGGATAAGTTAGCAAGTCATACGATTTAGTAAACGTATTACACATACATATTATGCATAAGGAACTATGCAAATGAATCAAACAAATTTCCAAAATTATGCGAGTGTCGTAATACTGCTGTTAGACTGATTGGAATATATTATTTGCAAGAGGAATAAATCACAATATGTTTCTTTTCAACAATCGCACATTTGCATATCGACATCTCCTATGTAAAGCATCGTAACTTTACAGGAGAGTGGATCAAAGAGACAGAAGCTCGGTGCAAGTTAAGTTTTTGATTGTTTTGCACCAAATTTGGGACCTTTATTGTCAATTACATCCCAAATTTGGTGCAAAGCGATCAAAACCTTAACTTACACCAAGCTTCTGTCTCTTTAAATCACTTTCCTGTAAAGTTCCGATTTTGAAGTTGCAATACTTTATGTAGGAGGCGTAGATTTGCCTCCGTTTTTTTTCTAATGTACACTTTTTAAATGATTAAACGAAGCTTTACTATATTTTTTAAGTGAAGCATGAAACAAGCTTGGTAAAGCGGCTAAGGTTTATTTTAAAGGTGCGTGAATGCGAACATCAGAATACAGTATAAAAATTATTCCTCCACACCACACCTGTGCAAGCTAAATCACACTCTTCAAATAGTTTCTCTCGGCATTTGCTTACACTTTAAATGTAAGCGAATCATGCCTTGAACTCTGAAGTTGGAATTTATAAAATATAACGATACAGAAATACCGAGGTCAAAGTGTTAATGTAGATTATCCTTGGATCATAATAGTGAACAAATGGCAGACAGGTCAAATAACACTGGAAAATTTAATATCAACATGCTAATTTCAGGATATTAATGTTACAAAAGTGGAATATCGAAAATATTGTTTTAACATAATACTGTATCCTTATTCACTCATCCCCGCTATAGTATGATCCGGTAATTAGCACGGTAGTGTGGGAAGTGCAGTGTGGTCAATCGACTATCTATGCACTGTAGTGTGGGCAGGGTGACACAGTCAATCGACTATTTATGTCCGGTAGTGTGGGAAGTGCAGTGTGGTCAATCGACTATCTATGCACTGTAGTGTGGGCAGGGTGACACAGTCAATCGACTATTTATGCCCGGTAGTGTGGGGAGTGCGGTCAATCGACTAATTATCCAGGCAGTGTGGGGAGTGCTGTGCGGTAAAAATGAATCTATGTCCGGCGCAGCTGTTCTCAGCTGTTGTTGGGATGCACAGAGGCATAAACGTTGGCCGTGGCGCGGTCGGCCGCTTCCTTCACGCCCTTGAGGCCGGCGGCCAGGGGCAGGGCGGAGGGGTGGGGGGCGTGCGTTGGGGTGCCTGGGCGGGGGAACATGCCCGATAGGACGTGGTTGAAGCCTGTCACCTGGAAAACAAACAAATTTCATTTCTAACTTTCTCATTCTGTACACACTCAAATTTATTAAGTTGGTACGAGGTGCTTAACTTGTGCTTTTAACAAGTACATAATAATTTATCGACGGAAGCAATCACTTTGTGGCTTGACATTATAATTTGAATGAAAAATGTTTTTGTTAAGTCACATTATTTTATTTAGCATCAGAGGGTGGGCGGTAGGGGGGCAGGGGGAGGGGAGGGGGGAGAAAGGGAACATCCTTAAAATCGGACTTTGGGTTAAGGGAAACGGCTGCGCGGCCTGTTTCATACAAAACTAGCAGGTTATAGCACAGTACAGGTTAGAAGTATTTTATTTATTTATGTTTTAAATTATGAAATGTAGGCCATTAAAGAAATAAAATTTTCACGATTTTAGGGACAACTTTGGCAATTATTTGGGGGTTAATTGGTGATAAAAAATTAAAAAATACCCCTTCTACTATGAAAGTATAAAATTAAAAAGTGTTAAAATAAGCATTATGATGGACTTAAATTTAAATGACTAATTTACGTTCGAATACAAATTTGCTGTACATAATTTAAAACATCGACCCGAAAAAATGTTTTTTTACAGATGTAAAAAAAAATTATTTGATTTTATATAATCATGTTTACATAGCAAATATGACAAATTAAACAAAACTACTGTTAACCCGCAAAATAATTTCCGAAGTTTCCTCTAAAATCATGAAAACTTGACACATAAAAAAATAAAATACTTGTAATACCTACTAGATATTTACCATACCTTTAATTAAAAAAAAAATATCATTCCGTTTGGGTGGGTATTTTGGCCTCAAGCTGTTCCTCTTAAATCTAATTGTTTATTTAAAATTTGGCAATTATTATTTTTATTTGATTTTGATATTTCTAATGCTTCTAAGTTATTAAGGCGCAAACCTATTCCATTTTTATGTAGACATATATGAAATATACTATGAATAAGAGGATTATAATGGTAGGGGATTTAAATGGGTGGGTGGGAGTGAGATGGGATGGATTTGAGTCAGTCTTAGGTGTATTTGGGGATAAAAGAACGAATGACAATGGTGACAGAATGCTTGAAG